>JAULCF010075560.1:0-12649 GCA_032361265.1 Devaleraea mollis | reverse complement strand
GCGGGGATATAGAAAAAGAGAAAAGAGTTCCACGCTGAATAGAGAAGAATCAGTCACGAGGTTTATGATAAGCAAAAAGAATCGCAGAAGTCAAGTTGATGCTGCACCGAGCTTCTAGTCCTGTGTTTGGTATATTCAAAGTGCTGTACCGCATTCGCGTTCGCAATTTGGCTCAGGTTATTTCGTCTGTGTTCCCTGCTGGTCGCAAATTCAAGTTGTTTGACGGGCTTTAAACATTTAACTTCCACAAGGACATGACGCTATATATGAATTTCGACTCGCAAACGACATTAATCATGGATGGGTCATGACCCCACTTCTGCAGAAGTCTGCTTGCTGCAGCTGTTCCATTGATCAATTTCCAATGCCTTCTTTGTTTGATGGAGTGTACCGGGCTTCAGTACCACCTTTCCTTCAGACTGTCAAATCTGCGCCTGTCAAATCTTTACAGCCCACTATAGGTCGTTATCACCAGCACCTTCGTCTCCAACCACCGACAGGCCATCGAAAGGACGCCGACTAGGAGTATTTAATATAAAAAAATGCATTGAAACAACATCAATCTCCAATCTTCCCAAGCTCCGCAGCAATTTGTGTAAACACCAAAAAGTACCATCGTCGCCACTGTCAAAGGAACCGCCGACTATCGTAACAACTCATTTCCTCAAAGAAATCTTACTCCCCAAATATCGCCAAACGTCCTTCTCCCAAAATCAGTCGCTCCCGGGGATCCCGTATAGGCCATCTTGTTCCGTTTCAAACTCAAAATTTTCAAAGGCGCCCTCTTTCTATTGTATTCATGCGTAGACATCATCGGCACGCGGCCGCGCATACGCTGGGTGCGACTCTGCCCGGTGTCGGGAACGAAGAATATTCACTGACGCCGCATGCCGCGCAAGAATTTGGCGCTTACAGAGTTTGGCGGCGAAGGGCGAGTCTGCGACCGGAGACCACTGAGAGGAAAAAAAAACTATGGCACTGGGAAGCGAGGCGGGCGAGGTGTATTGGGCGGGCGTACACGACTCTTGGAAGATTTTAATCAGGAGGGCAAGACAGCTTGAAGTGACGACGAGGTAAGAGTGAGCGGTCTGTCGGAGTCTTATGAGGGAAGAGGGTAGCGCTGCGCCTGCCGTCTTTGATTGAAAGAAGTGTGAGTCTTTGGCGATGAGGAAAGTAATGCTGGAACTGGTGGTTGGAATGAAGGTTGCAGAGCGGCACGGCAAGCGTGACGGTGGGTGGGTAGTGGAACATACAAGGAGGAATGCTCAAAGTAGTTGGCCGCTAGAGGTCGCTACTTGTATGGAAAATACATCTTTCGGTCTTACATGTATCATCTGGTGCGTGGTGTCAATGGCGGTCGATGATGCGGGCGACAGTCTCCTCGTTGCGACTCGGACTTTCCTGCTGCCCGAGTCTGCAAGACGATAGTCCAAAATAGTACAGTGTGAGGGGGAGTGAAAATGTGCAAAAAAACGTCGGCTGTTACAGCGTATTTCATACTGTACAACATGCAAGAATTAAGCTTCTCACCAAGCCGCGGATACGCGCGTCGCCAACTACTTTGGAGGTGGAACGAAGATGAAATAACTGCCAATACGTAAAGCTGACTACGCCTCGCGTCGGCGCGGTGCCGTAAGCATTTACTGTAGGTCGTGGTAGGTCACGAATACGCTGAAGATGCACCGCCATGAAGTAATTACACTTTTCCCTCTTGCCTTGCTCCATATGCTCACCTCCGGCAGCGAAACACCCAAGTGTACGAAAAGGAAACCATCTTCGTGCCTTCGGTCGTCGACGCTCCTCCCAGGTATTTTATCGCCGCCGAATACTATAAAAGCGCGCAAACACGCTTTGCGTTAACTGTGAGTTGTTTTGATTACATAACTTGAAAAAGTAGGCGAAGATTTGTTTTGTTCAAGTTGGTCGTTCTCGCTCTCAGCGACACGCTCATTCCCCTGTTCAGGCCGGCATCCCCGTACGCACCAGCTCAGGCGCATATTGTCATGGGCGATAGCTGAGGGTCCATTCAAGACTGAGCCCTTCCTGTGCCACCTTCATTAGTTATGTTCGAGGTAGCTTTCATAATCTGGTCTCGGAATAGTGCGATGCTACGGTAATGGAATAAATTCGCAACCTTGTGTACTCACTCTTTGCACCGAACTAAATTCTGCGGGGTTCGAATTCAACCGCTCTGTTCGAGAACCCTTGACCATCGGCATGGATGAATGACGACGCGTGCAATCTAGACGAATGCACTACAGTGAGGGTCCTCCAACAGGACAACCGTGCCCTCCCGCACGACTGTACTTAAAGAAATGCTTTCTGCATTTTCCGCATAGCACGTATTTCGTAGCTGGGAAGTAGGTTATGCATCTTCACCGTTGCTGCACTACAAGTCATGAATGTAATAAAATGTACATTAAATGTCACAACATTTTCGTGATAAAAACTACCTCAACTCTTTAACACAACGAATGTGGGAAGTGAAGCTCTCAGCTTTGAATGGACCAATGGCTTTCGTCTATAACAATAAACTCCTCGTGCGATGCGTACTGGAGGGCCCGCCGGACCAAAGGGGTGAGCTTGCCTGTTGGCTAAATCTTTCGACACCCAACTGGTTGGTAGCTTCAGACAGCAACCTAAGCGTTAGCTTAGACGGTTATTAGTGACGCTTGATAGTTTTGTTTTGGGTGGGCACAATGTGCAGCTATTTTATAATTATATGTCTATTGTACTGTGCCGGAAGGAAGAGTGAGCTTGACGATGTTGTGGCTTTGTGCTCTTGGCTCTCTTTCTCTCCTTCCGCCCTAATTTCTACTCTACTTCCCCTTTTATATCTCTTTCGAAACTTACTTGTTTCGCTGGCTTTGTCAGCTCGTGGAGTATTTTACTGTCTCGCGCAGTGCTGACTTTGCTGGCAAGCATTTTTTTTGATACATATACTTGCGTTCTAAGCCAGCTATGCATGTTTGCATCGCTGGCTATCGATGCTTTTCTGGCATTTAGTCGATCATCCTGCGTTAACAGCCATGCTTAGCTGGCTGAGCTGTACTTGTCTTTAGGATATCTTATAGGTCGCTTTCCTATCACTAGGGCCTCTATGGTCCCTGCTCCCTATGAGCCCAACATTGCCGCGGAGAGCGGGATCGACAAACAACAAAAAAGGTCTTCGACAGTTGTAACTGAAAGTTGGTGCAGAGCGAGTTTGCGCGCGTAAGTAAGAAGGTGATTAATTTCCTCCGTGTACCAACGACGGCCGATGGCACGAAGGTCATCTAATTTTCTTATACTGGTGCGTGCGGCGCTTCCTGGAGTTATCGTAGGGTGTTTTATGAAAGAAAACATTGTTATAATATGTTCAGGGTATTCACGCCCATGAACTGTCTAGAGCTATTAGTGACCACAGAGAGGAGGCGTAGGCAGCTCGACAGGGAGACATTTTATTCGTCTTCTCCCCACTTCTAAATTATTTGCGAAGCGCAGATCGGCGGCTTGGTTTGCAACTCGCTTCTCGAAAGACTTACAGTATGAGATACGCTGTAACGGCCGATGTTCATCTGCATTAAATAAATTTTATTCACTGTAAATTTTCAATGCCGCCTTTCTCTTCCGGACTCGGCGGCAGCAGGCCAGTCTGTGGCGCACCGAGGATACTGTCGCCCTTTTCACTGACCACCGTTGTCACTCCGCACGAGATGATACGTATAGCAGTAGTAACTTCTCCTTTTCCTCACCTCTAGCGACCTCTGGCTTCACGCCAAGCACTCTTGGCCTTCCTCTATTTCTTTTTACTCGCAGACCATACCTCGTGCCACGCCGCTCTATCTCCTTCAATCCAACCTCCATTCACGGCATTCATGTCCTCATCGCTAAGAATCTTAACGTTTCTTACCCAAAACCCACCCGAATGCACTGCGGTACCGCAGTGGCTGGCCTATGCTTTTGGCACGGGAGAAGTGGCCCAAAGCGAGATGTCTTGGGCAATAGGTTGTGGGAGAAGAGTATTTGCCGAAAAGTTTGGTGAGTAAGTCGTCTCTCCAGGAATGTTGTTTTACGAGGCTTGCATTTTCTTTGACGGTGACCAGCGCCAATACGACGCTTTTCGTATACTGTGTGTTCCAGCGCCTTCTTCGGCGTCGCCTCCAAACAAAGCACTGGTGTCTTTGTCTCTTTCGGCAGAAGTTGTGACTTTGTCTGAGGCGTTGACTTTTCTGAGCGTTTTGTCTGAGCGTCAACAGGCGTACGATTTTATGCTTGGCTCTCCGCTGACACACCAGGGACTTGACTTTTGTCGACAAGCTTGCAACTCAAAAATTCGAGCTCAGGTTCAGCGGCTTGGTTTTGGACGATCGCGTTATTTAGAGCGGTATTTTCCTAGCTGGTCAATGTCTTAAATTTTTCTGGGCATTGCGCTGTCCTCGCCTGTTCTTGAAAACCTATTACGGTGTTACCAGTGGTTGCAGTTGGGACTTCCGCGGCGTTTGCATTAAATGCATAACTGTTAAATGACGGAAAGTCATGGAGGGCAGAGTGAGTAAGATTGAGTGGAAGACCAAATATCGAGAGATGTGTTGTGATGAATTGAAGGAAGAAAAAGCAAAATTGCGCTCGCAGAAATCGTATACCCCTCACGGTCTGACTTGCCAGTACAACGGGGCTGCGCGTCCTGCATCCCTTCAACCCGGACAACGCAAACTCGACATTTATTCCCCAGCAGCGCGAGAATCGGCTCAACGACGGCTACGTCGGATCAAATTGCCGTCAAAAGAAAGCCAGCCATTGCAAAATCTGCCCGCTTGCGCAGCCCTACGTCGGCCCTCCTCCGCGGAATGCGCCCGCTGGCCAAACAATACTACATCGTCCTTTCTTTGCACTGTCCCGCCCTCCTTATTTCACCACTCTTCGGAGTCTTGTACGCCCGTCCCACCCATCCTGACTATCATCTCCCCAGTACTGGATGATTTTGTCCCCTCCCAGCGATCACTCGTCTCTGACTCTCTCTCAGCCGCCATCGCCGTGGCGCTCCTGTCTTGCGGCACCTGTGACGCCACTACAGATTCACCATCCTCGCCGCCGGTTAAAGATACGACACGGCATAAGCACGGCCTCATACCGGTTACGGCGGTATCAGGTTAGGATAAAAACGAGAGAGGGTGTTGTTTTGAGTTTCGAACCGGAGATGAGGGGCTGGACGGGATTTCTGTACAGATCACGTAATTGCGGCCGGCAAATTTTGCCCTTTGTGATGTCAGTGAAGCGTCACAATATTTTGCGGGGGCTGGTGGTTCTTCTTGTAGCCTTTAAATTGGTTCTATCTGTCGTTGGACGGATAACTGTGCTGCTCGGGAAGAGGCCTGCGGATGGTGTTGTTTGTCTTTTATTAGATAGAGCTTGCTTGCTGCAAATTCGAAGAAAGTTGACCGTGGTCACCCCTCCAGATACTGCCCCTCCACTCTTCCGTTCTCGGAGACGCCGACATCTTTCTTTGCGCTACTTCTTCCCGACGCTCGACGCCTTTACACCCATCGTTTGCGAAACTTCACGCCCTCTATGGAGAGCCAATGTGCGATTGGCCCCCGACTTTTATTGCCGCGCTGCGATTTTATTCCGGAGAAGGATGGCAGGTGAACGGTGCGCAAGCTCCGGGGTAAGCCGCTGGGACGACTCCGCTGTACGCGGAGTTACATTTTGGAGAATGAAGGTGTAGAGAAAATGCCAGAGCGCTTGATTAAGCCGCTGGGACTACGCGGCTGGAAACGTCTGAAAACTTTTCTGCAAACACAGGCGCTAATACGATTCTAGTAGCCGAGCTGAGACGCGCCAAGTAATTAGCGCAGCCGTGTGACATTGGCGGCGATGTGTCGTTTAGAAAAGATGCCGTTTGAATTTGATTGGAACTGAAGGCGCTCGTAGAGGAGCTATACCGAAATCGAGCGAGCGCTTCGTAGTAGGAGAAGAAAGTTGACCTTTAGTTTGCGAGTGAAGCGTCCTCCTTAAGGTGATGTTTTGCAAGTGCTGGTTATTCTTTATTAAATATTTGTCCGGCGTAGACATCGTTCAGCCGATTTCCGCGCTGCTAGGGAATAATGGTCGAGTTTGCGTTGTCCGGGCTGGGGGGGATGCAGGAAAGAGGGCGCAGCCTAGTTGTACTAGACGGTGAGAGATACGCGCTTGCTGCCAGCGCAATATTTCTTTATCTTCCTTCAATCCATCACATCCCATTTCTCGATATTTTGTCTTCCACTTAATCCTACTCACCCCGCCCTCCATGTCTTCCCGTCATTTGGCAGTCGTGCATTAAATGCAAACGCCGAGGAAGTCCTAACTGCCACCATTGGCAACACCTTCATTGGTTTGAAGAAAAGGCTAGGACAATAAATACAATGCCCAGAAAATTTCAAGGCACAGTCCAGCTAGGAAAATAGCGCTCTAAATAGCGCGATCGTCCAACACCATGCCGCTGAACCTGAGCTTCAACTTTTGAGTGGCACGCCTGTCGACAAATGTCAAGTCCCCAGGGTGCCAGCGGAGCGTCAAGCATAAAATTTCACGCCTGTCGACGCTCAGAAAAAAAGCTCCGACAAAGTCAACGCCTCAGACAAAGTCACAACTTCTGTCGAAAGAGGCAAAGACACTAGTGCCTTGTTCGGCAGCGACGCCGTATAAGGCGCCGGAAATGAGGGCGCTCGCGCACAACGTATACGAAAAGCGACGTATTGCCGCTGACCACCGTCAAAGAAACTGCAAGCCTTCGTAGAACAACTTCCCCGAGAGACGCCTTACTCACAAAAATTGTCGGCAAATATTCTTTTCTCAAAAAAATTGAATTTAATTATTTGGCCCAAGAGATCTCGCTTAAGGTAACTTCTCCGGTTTCAAGCGCCTAGGCCAGCTACGCGGTACCGCTGTGCATTCGGGCGAATTTTGGGTTGGAAGGTTTGGATTCTTAGCGATGAGGACATGAATGCCGTGAATGGAGGTTTGATTGACGGGGATAGGGCGGTGTGGCAAGAGGCACGGCGGGCGAGTAAAAACTTTTCTTGAAGAAATAGAGGAAGGCCAAGAGTTCTTGGCGTCTAGCCAGAGGTCGCTAGAGGTGAGAAAAACAAGAAGTTACTACTCCTCTATGTATCATCTGGTGCGGAGTGACAACGGCGGTCAGTGATAGGGGCGACAGTCTCCTCGGCACGGCGCCGGCTGGCCTGCTGCCGCTGAGCCCGTAAGAGAAAGACGGCATTTTAAATTTTACTGTGAAAAAGTGCAAATGAACATCGGCGGATACAGCGATTCTCATACTGTAGGTCTTTCGAGAAGCAAGTTTTAAACCAAGCCGCCGATCCGCCCTTCGCCGAATAATTTGAAAGTGGGGCCGAAGGCGAATAAAATGTCTCTGCGTAGAGCTGCCTACGCATTCTGTCTATGCGCCATCGTCAGTAATAGCTGTCGGCAGTTCATGGCCGGAATTACACTGAACAGTCACAGCCATAAACATATGACCATTTTTTCCTTCTTAGAACACCCTTCGCTACCTCCAGGCAGCGCACGCACAAGTATCAGAAAATTAAGTGTCTTTCATGCCATCGGCTGTCATTGCTACAAGCAGCAAATAAATCGCCTTCTAATACTTACGCGCGCAAACACGCTTTGCATTAACTTTCAGATATAACAGCGAGCGAAGATTCTTTTTTTGATGCTGATCGATCCCGCTCTCAGTGGCAATCTCTCCCGTTTCCTCTGGCGGGCACTCCAGTACGCAGGCCAGGAGGAGTACATTGTCATGGGCGAAATCTGAGGGTACATTCAAAGCTGGGCGAGGTAGGTTTTAATACGATACGGTCTCGGAATAATGAGATGCTACGGTAATGGAAGAAATTCACCCCTCCTCCACTCTACTACGATTGGACATACACGTCAGGCTCGAACCATGGTCTCTGGTGGAAAACCCTGCCGACCAGGCTGAAATGGAAAGATGCAATCTCTACGAATGCATCTAGAGGCAGGGTCCTCCAACGGACAGTTTATTTCACGCAACTACCCTATTTAAAGAAACAGTTCGTTTTCCACATAGCAGGTATTTTGCTGTTAGGTAATAATACACTTTTCTTTGCCGTAACTTGACAGGAGAGCTATGTGCCTGCCCGCACATTTTTCCCGGTTGATGACATCTGAAATTATAGTACAAAAGTCATCTCGCGTGTATTGAGTGTGTCTTGTGGCGACGGCGAATTTGGACACTTCTCATACTCGTCGTCTTCTCTCTACATTCAAAATGAAAGATTCGCTTCATTCGTGTCATGCGAAACTACGAAACGTGAAAGTTAAAGTAAGCCGAGCGACATAATCCAGGGGCACAAATACCCTTTCACATACCCAGGAGCTACGGTCCAGAGGACGGGAATTGCGCCGAAAGAATAAACTTAAGATTTGGGAGGAAGCTGAAGGTTAAAGATGATTGAACGAAGTCGTGGAGCCTGAAGTTAATGAGAGAGCGATGTTAAATAGATCAATTACTAAAGATGGAAAGGATAACAGTAGCTTCTTAGCGTAGGGTTGTCGCCCATCCATGACGGTGAGACGTGTCCGAAACCACATGGTGATATCGTTATCCCACTATTACAACCGAAAATATATCCCTTCTCTATTCTGACCTCATCTCTGGCGCCAGCAAGGGACCATAACTGCCCTTCCGTGTCCTCAGCCATCAGAGATGATTGCATTACTTCCCGGTACTTCAGCGGAGCTTTCGATAGCCCAAGACTGAAGAAATATCACCGATGGCGGCGGAGGAAAAGGCTTCACCCAGAGACCTCTAAGGTTGGGAGCCTTTTCAGAAGGGGGGGCAGTAATTGGGCGCTAGTAACTGTGGATGGGAATAGTAGGCAGGAAGAACGAGGGATGATATTGGAGACAGAGTCTGCGGGGAGTATCGACGTGGTCGAAGGTGTAAGCGGCCAAAAGACTATTCTGCGGAAGTGGTTCTTCACATTAACTGGCTAGCCCCAAATGTGTTTTTTCCGTTATTTCTTTGTGACCGCTTGCAAGCAAGAACAACTTGACGTCGGCCAGCCAGGTACCGTCTTGTAAAAATGATTCCGTGCATTATCCAGTAATGTACATAAAACATGTTTTCGTAAATAGAATGACTGCCTTGTGCTCCAGAATGATCTTCAAGTACTGTCTTGTAGCCCTTGAATACACATAAAGTTCAATCGGACGCTCCATTCCGTAATCTCTCCATGACTATTCGCATGAGCAGGTGCGATCGCGTCTTTCACAAATGTCAAAATTTCTCGCGAGTACTCTATTGAGAGAGAGTAAGCTTTTTGAGAGTGTAAGCGTTTGGCGTGTTTTTCAACTCCTTTCACACAAAAATATTCATTGAGATGGTGGGCGAGAGTGATTTTTTTCCTAAGTCCGTGCTTGATGTGTGATACTGCGGTATAAATCGATGCACGCAACTTCGCCCGTACATTAAAAAAAATGCGGCCTACACTTTAAAGACACTACACTGCAAGTACGCAAAGAAATTAGCAAAGACACAACGACGCGATTCTTTTCCGAGCACACATGTGTGCTTCCTGACCACTTTCTATTCTACCATGCAATGATTGCGCATATGAGTAGCGTGCTTTGTAGTAAATCCGTCTACCTCTCGGCCTCATCCATTTGAAATCAATTGACCGCTTAATCCATCGTGTGGTGACAAGAAAATTCTTTCTTATCTTCCTGACAATACCTAGCAAACCGTCAACTGTTCAGGCTCAAATCAATGTCGAACACCCAGTCGCCATCCCTGGGCGAATAGTTTAGAAACGCACGTCTGTCGGCCCCCAAAAAAGCAGCGAGAACTCAGACGATTTAAAGCCCAGACACGAGCTCCTGTAGATAATATCATAAATTTTCTTACAAGCCACGAGGTGCGGGAGGAGCATTAACCCCTTCTATCGTCCTGACTTTGGCTTCCTTCGAAGATGCATAACTTTGTGCTGCCTTGCATTTCCTCACCGCTTCTCTGTTCGAAGACCATTCGGTGTTGAAGTATTTTGTCACGTGGCCGATCATTCATCGAGCAGACGCGTCTCCAGAAGAAAACAAGAAAGACGAAGTGCGTTTCTGACAGTGGTGCGGAATACTTCTAACGTGGAAGACGGTGACTTGAAAGAAGCTGTGGGTAGTAGACGACAGGAAGGAAACATCACGCGCTGAGACGGCGCTGATCTGCGTATACAACGAGCGGTTTTGATGTCGTACAGGACGGGGAAGCGCACAACTGCCTCCGCGGGAAAGGCTGGCCCTTCAAGCAAAGAGGAGCAGGAGTTTTGGAGGGATATAATGCGCAAGGAAAATGACGGAAGGAAACGAATTTTCTGGCGCGCCTTGCAATGTCGGAAAAGAAATACTCTGCAATTGTGCGACGCGGCAAACATAATGGGTTACTTTTTCGCCCGGTATTCTCCGAACATGACTCATGATGGGATGTTCTACACGTAAAAAGCCGTTGTCGGCATTCTGCACTGCAGCGCATGATACTTCGCGGACACTTTTCAATTGCCGACTGTCACCAATTACGTTCACAAACTGCCGCCCAACACAAATCCTCATCCCATTACAACCCAAGTCGACACGGATGGATCACATTTCACCCAATAGTATGCTCCGTCTCGTGCCTCGTCGGCCTCTCCCTGGCTTCAGCGCGCACAACTCTGCTCACATCTCATCGGACCCAAAACGAACCATTCTCATAGCTTAGAAACAACGTACAGCCCTAGCCGCTGAGTGGTCGCGCTCAGACCAAGTCGCCTCTTTTTCCAAAGCAAAAAAAGTCACATGTGCCTTGTTTTGTACTTGCGCCATTAAAAGCGAAAGACCCAAGGGCCCTCGAGGACAGTTTTTTCTTCAAGAATCGAGGTATCGGCGTTGACCAGAGAATAAGAAACCACGCGCTTTCGTACAGTCTCATCCCGGCACTGACGCCTTGCTCACAAATCGTGGGCGACTATCAGTCACCCGCAACTAAGCTCTCCCAGTGAACTCATCTGGGCCAGCATATCGGGTTCAAAAAGCTTAGGCCAGCCTCTCCTGTTCCACAGTTAAACTCGTGCACCCTCCCTCCTCTTTCCTTAACCGTACATAAATATCTTTAGCAACCGGCCGCCGGCGGCGGGCGAGTGGAATATGAATGGACAAATGCGAAGAAGATTTGGCGGCTAGAGGTTGGTAGTGTTGAAAAGCATTCAAACTCCTGCCACATCACGTTTTGTCTGGTGCTATAGGTCAACGGCGGTTGCGGATGGAGACGCCAGACTCCTCTGTGCGCGTCAGACTGTCTGCTGCCGCCGAAGCTGATATTCCAAAACAGTACAGTGTGAGAGGGTGTGAAAAGTACAGAAAAACATCTGCCGTTACAGCGTATCTCATACTGTACGACGTCCAAGAAACAAGTTTCTCATCAAGCCGCCGATCCGCGCGTCGCCAACTAATGTTTAACTTGGACAAAGGCGACATAATTGTCACTACGTAGGGACTCCTGAGCCTCGAGTATTTGCGCCATTTCCAGCCGAAGGACTGCCTTTAGCAAGTATTACTACTTGCTAAAGGCAGTGCTACGGCGCGATTACACTGAACTTTGACGGACTTAAAGCAATAACACAATCCTCTCCCCCCTTGGTCTTTTTGATTCCTTCAAGAAGCTAAACATGCAAGTATTTAAATACTAAGCGCCGATAGTGCCTTCGGTCGTCTCTCATACGCGCAGGTCTTTTATCACTGCAGAATACAATTAAAGCGCGCAAACACGCTCTGCATTTTTTTGTCGAAAAGGCAATCGAATTACTGTAGCCGAAGAATCGTGTTTATAGAAATTTGTTGTTCCCGCTCCAGCCGGCAAGCGGCAAGCGCATTTTTCAGGTATGGAGGGCAGCCAAGTACGCCTCACTTCAGGAGCAAATTTTCATGAAAGCCGAGGGTCGATTCAAAGCTGAGCGCTTCGTCCTACTCCACATTCATTAGTTAGAGAGGTGAGGTAGTTTTTATCGCTATATTGTCTCGGAATAGTGGGATGCTACAGTAATGGAATAAAATCGCGACCTACTATGATAAAACTCTACATTGACTAAGCTCAGCGGGACGCGAAACCGGGTCTCTGTTGAAGCACCCTGCGGTACAGAGTCAAGGCGGGTTTGGAGCTTTCCGGGAAGAGAGCTGGAAATAGTGGGAATACTTTACATGAGTAACTCATGTAACTGCCAGTCTGGCTAGTATAGCAGCCAGACAGACATTTTTAATATCTAAGGCATCACATATTTGCACTAGTCACGGTATCGGAAGTCACATCGGAGACAAATTGAGGTCTGCATCTCGAGATGCTTTTGATTAAACACGGAGATTACATTAAGTGGCTGGTGCCCCGTTTTGATTGCCCGACAGCACGAGCATCCCTTTCTTAGATTTCAGGTGATCCCACAATGAAAGATTAAGAAATCTGAAGAAGATTGAGGAAGAAAGTTCACAGTTTAAAAACGTATCATCCAAATTTTGGCGAATAAGGTTTCAAGCTCTTTTATAAGCTCATTTTTAAAGTTTAAGAACTGCTATTCGGGTGTAGCATCTGTAGCTCAAATGTCGTTTCTACATCCAGTAATCAAGCCAT
>JAULCF010074449.1:0-12653 GCA_032361265.1 Devaleraea mollis | reverse complement strand
CGTTTCGTAAAACGGTACCAAATCGACGTCAGCCCCGATTAATTTTATCCGGGATTAGCGTTTTTGTCCCCGCGGTGGGAGAATTCTTGTATCTGCAGGCACTATGTCGGAACAAGAACAAATCTTTTATTATCAAAGAGAGCTCAACTTTAACATGAGAGGAAATTTAAAATCCTCAAAGCCGGCAACTCTTAGTGACGCCATGGAGGCTGCAGGTAATTTTAATACCAGCACACCTCAACAGCGAAAAGGTGCCGACCCTACATCTGACGACAAATCGCAAAAATGGCGCACATCCCAGCGGTATGCATACTAAAGAGCAGCTGGTGCAGGATCTTCAGGAAGCTTTTCAAGCAGAGGCGAAGCTTTTCAAGGAGAAACGAAACTTCCCAAAACTTTCCATCCACAGCGGAATTGGCTAAGCTATACAACCGATCAAAACCGGAAATTGCTTTAATGCGGGAGCAAAATATTTGCTTCAATTGCAAGCAGAAGGGACATAGAGTCCAAATGTGCAAAGCCCCACGAAAAATCTAGGCAGCGACGACGATAAAGTGCATGTTTCCAAGGGCCCGCTTGCACAACACAACCTCGCCGTCGCAAAAGATCTCCGCGCTAGACGAGAGAACTCTGGGTCCTCGCATTTTAGGAACAACTCGCTTTTAGTACAACAGGTACAAAACAAAGGATCTCGCATTAAGTGGGTTACATTTGCAGATGAAGTAGCCTTCATTCCTAATAATTTGCGAAAAATACTGTCTACTGTCTCTCTACTCAATCTAAGAGATGATCAAATACATTCAGAAATGTATACCCTCTTGAATGAATTAGAGGACGAAATTAAGTTAGCTAATTGGAGATCGCAAATGTCGACTCAATTTATTAAAAAGCGAAAAAAGAAAATCGTTCGCAATAAGATCAGCAACAGGACGATAGAAATATGCCAAATATCGTACAACGCAAGACGGCGCAGAAAGCCCATGCTGTTGTTGAATGAAAAATTTCAAGACCAAAATCTTAAAATATTGGTCCATTCTGGATTCGAAGAAGCAATTATTTCCCTTCGCACAGCCCAGAAGTTGAGCTCAGAATTATCCCCCATCACGCATACATGCATAGCGTTGGGATGGATCTTTAACACCACTTCAGACAGTTAAAGACTCCTTAACCCTCCATCTAGACGGCCAAATCAGTCATGACATCAAACCTTATGTATCTGATGACATACGTTATGATCTGATTCTAGGAATGGATTGGTTACAAACTTATACCCCCGTATTAACTGAGCAAAAAACAAAATTAAGTTTATGACGGAAAAACAAAAGTCATTGTGCACATTGGGAGTTAGTGACAAAAGCGATTCCACTTCCCACTTCTTAATTACAGCGAATAGTAATGAAAAGCCAGAAAACTGCCACTTTTATTACAATCAGTCAAAGAATCAGAGGAGTTATACTCTCCGGGAAAAAGAAACCCCGGTCAATCTAGTTCAGATACTATGGTTTCTGACTTAAATGAGTGACTCACTAAATACGAAGATTTATTTCCGGATGAATTGCCGGACGAACTTCCTCCCAAACGATCGTTAGAGCTACATATTAAGCTCAAACCCGGCACGGAGCCAGTAAAACGACCGATTTACAAATTATCTCCGGAAGAAATGGATAAAGTTAAAAAACATGTTGACGAACTTCTGCAAAAAAGGCTTTATTTGCCCATTTACAAGCACTTGGGGTAGCTCAATTTTATTTGTCCCTAAAAAGGATGGTGACATGCGCGCATGCGCGCATGTGTGTAGATTACCGAGCGCTCAAAAGCCACCATAAAAAACAACCACCCCTTACCACGCATAGACGAGGTTTGGGATCAAATTGGAGGATCAGCATTTTTCGCCGCCATTGATCTTCGATCTGGATACAACCAAGTCAGGATCGCGGAAGAATATAAGCCAAGACCAGTTTCAGAACTTGGTACGGCGCCTTCGAATTTTTAGTTGTTCTTTTTGGACTTTCCAATGCTCCACATGTCTTTCAATCTTTAACGAATGACGTCTTTAGACCTTTCCTCGACAAGTTATGTTTATTATATCTAGACGATATACTAGTCTATAGCAAAACAAAAGAAGAGCATCTAGAACACGTTGAACAAGTTCTACAAAACTAAGCGAACACAAGCTCTTTGCTAAACACAGCAAATGTGAGTTTACCAAGTCCAAGCTTCTTTATCTTGGACATGATATTTCCAAAGATGGAATAAGTGTAGATCCGACAAAGATATCGGCTATTCGAGATTGGTAAACTCCAACTACCCTTAAACAAGTGCAAAGATTTTTCGGTCTTTGCAACTAATACCGCAAGTTTTTGAAAACCTATTCTCAAAAGGCAAAGGGCAGAACCTTTGACTGACTTGACTAAGAAGTCAACTACTTTTTCCTCGACAGAGATCCATACTGACTCATTTAACCAACTAAAATAAGCTTTAATGAATGCTCCAGTCCTAATAAGTGCTGACCCCCAGAAGCCTTACTTTCTACACACAGATGCATCTATATCTGGTGTAGGTGCCGTGATACAGCAAGAGCATGTCGACGGGTTATATCCGATAGCTTATATGAGCTACAAACTCACCCTTCTGAACAATATTACCCCATTCATGAGCTCGAATTACTCGCGATACTTCGCGCTCTCCGTGATTGGAGATCATATTTGTTGGGTTCTAAGTTTTCGGTTTACATAGATCATAACCTTCTCCAGCATCTGCAGACACAGGCTATGCTTTCAAGACGCCAAACTAGGTGAATTATTTTCTTGCAAGAGTTTCACTGCGAGATAAAGTACGTAAAAGGAAAGTCTAATCAGGACGCAGACGGGCTCACACATCATGACGATCAGCATCCAGCTCCTCCCACCTATACCTAACTTTTAGACTTGAAGTCACATATCATGCGCAAAGTACTTAATATCTTACCACAACGACAGTTAAGTCAAAGTGACGTCGGAGATCATACTATTGAATCACTCATTGCCGACTACAGAAAGGATAACTGCTTCAGAAAGCACTACGAAAATCTAGCCGCACCGTTTGAAATTAAAACCAACGGTTGTACAAGGATAGACTTTTATGCGTGCCACAAGGGCCGCTGAGAAGTATGATACTTTTCGACCATCACGATGCCGTCACCGCAGGACACCGCGGTGCCACGGGTACCTTGAAGTTGATTAAGCAAAACTACTTCTGGCCCGGCATGGCCTCAGATATCCGCAAATATCTGAAGCTGCGATGCTTGTCAACGAGCAAAGAGCGTTCGGAAAGCTCCAGCGGGCCTGTTAAAACCTTTCCCTCCATCTACTAAAAATGGGTAGTGGTTACTATGGATTTTATTTTTGATTTGCCACTGGCTCCTTCCAGACATAATTCTATTATGAATGTCGTCGATAAGCTCTCGAAATTGGCCCATTTCATTCCTCTCTCCCCATATTCTTCTGCGGTAGAGATAGCAAATACATACCTGCATGAGGTTTACCGCCATCATGGCTTGCCTTGAAAACTTATCTCGAACAGAGATACTAGATTTACATCTTCCTTTTGGACAAGTGTTCAGCCAAGACTGGGCACCAAACTAAATCTCTCCACAAGCTTCCACCCCCAGACTGATAGAAAGTCTGAGAGATCTCTCGGAGTTTGGCAAGAGGTGCTTCTGCCCTACGTGAATGTCCTTCAGTTCGACTGGGATAAGCACCTAGACGCAATAGAATTTGCTTACAACAACTCTGTTAATTCTTCAACAGGCCTCACGCCATTCTACATTCGAAGTGGTCAGCATCCACCTAAGATTCACGATGCTTTGACAAGACCCACTGTAGAAACAGATATTCTCAACGACAAAGCTCAAGAAGCTATCCATGAAATTGAGGAATCGAGCAAGATTGCTCAAACTGCTTACTCGTGCTAATGAAAACATGGCACAGCAGGAAAACAAAAGCCGCCGCAACTTAACGTTTCAAGTCGGCGATAAAGTCCTTGTTTAAACAAAAACTTCAACCTTCCCCCAGGTACTCATCGAATAAAGAAAGTTACTTCCCGCAAAATGGGACCTTTCAAAGTTACGAAAGCTCTTGCGGATGGAACAGTTTATACTTTAAAATTTGCCATCCGCGATGAAGGTAAATCCTACTTTCCATGTCTCACTCCTACATCCGTTATTAGAGATGAAAGCCGCAAGAAACCGGCGGTCAAATCAGACATCTTTGATGATGATCATCAAGAATGGGAGGTACAGAGCATCGTTTATCATAGAATCAAAAGTAATGGTGAAGTACATTACCTGGTACAATGGAAGAATTAGGGGTTTAGAAAGAAATGGTGCAAAGGACAAATTGGCGGATGTTGAAGGGATATAGCGCCCTTCGCCATGTTTCTAACGTCGACAGGAGTTAAGCAAAACTTTGGTCGGCTTGCGCCGTCTTGAGGCTTAGATGTGTAAACGATCTTTGAGTTGGAGCTATAAAACGCTTATTTCTGATTATATTAGCGCTATGGGATAGCGCTGCTAGGCTAATATGGAAAGGTTTAGGCTTGCATTGCTCTTAGGTTTGTAGAGGCTCTATCACAAATTCAAAGTGTTAGGGGGCAACGGGTCTTGTTTCCTCTTTTGACTACGTACTACAGTACAATTTTAAGCACCATTCAAACAGGGAAAAATGTGCGAGATGAAGGTGAGGTGATTAATATCAAGGAAACAAAACGGTGGCATGCCACAAATTAGTAACTGAAAGGAGGGTTAGACGCGCAAAACTTTGAGTGTCATGTTTCATGTTCCAAGTTATACGCTTCCAGAAGCTCACCAGCCGCACTTCCCTTTCTTCGTCTCTTCCATTTCCTCGCCTCCGCCAGCTTCCCACATTTTTCTCAAGCCTCTTCCCCCACACCGCCCCCTCCCTCTCATCCTCCCTCTCATCCACCATATCAAACCACGGGTGAGCCATAGCCACCTCAACACCCAACTTCCTTCACTGGTCGGCCTCCAACAGACCGCCAATCAAACTCTTGGCCTCCTTACTAATCGTCTCCCAGTCCTCCCCAAAGACAAACCGTGCATCAAGCAAAGCGTTGGGCAGGCGCGGACGCAGGGGCAGGCGCGGGCGCAGGGACAATCGCGGGGGTGGTTACGGGAGCGGTAGCGCAAGAATGTGGGCTGATGGGAGGTTAGGATGATGGGAAACGGGAGTAAAGTTGGCAACTTGCCGGCGGCGAGCAGGTAAAACCGACAAAATCTAGAAATGGGCGGGAACGTACAGTCAGTAGGAAAGAAAAAAACGGGGAGTATTATAAGGAGATGCCGGTACGCAGAACCGGTCCCAATACCGAAATGATTGTTATTTTGTGTTGGCGATTGATTTACATAAACAAACCTTTTTCCGGTAATATAATCACGTATTTCGAAATATTCGACTACCATTGGTTCCCCAATTTACGAAAATCAAAGTAGAGGAGGGGAGGGGGGTGATGACCAGCTGTAAATACTTGTTTTGTAGTAACACCGGTCATCTCCCCTCCCCCGGTGCCGAGGTTGAATATTGTCCTTATCACATTCCACGGCGCACTGTACTCAGTACCACAAAAGGAGTAGGCAGGGGTAGGGGTCACGACAGTGGTCTAGTATGTAGTAAGCTCATACACACCTCACCCTCATGTTGCTGTTCAAGAAGTTCTCATACATATTATCATACTTACCTCTATTCAGGAGGGGGGATGACGTTCTGGGGATGGGGGGGTGGGGTTGGAACACAACAGATAATTGCAGAACTATGAATAGCACTTTAGGAGAGTAAAGGTGGCGTTCTCGCCACAACCATTATATAAAGTCGCCTGGTCGAAGCCAGTCAGAGGGACTGGGTTTCGCAAGGCAATAATAACTTTTAGTCATCTTGTCCCAACATTTCTACAACAAACGCAAACGTGTTTCAGTTCAGCCTTTGAACTTTCTCCCAGAGGACACTGATGCCTAGAGTGACACTGTCGGTCTAAAGCAGACAGCGGCTTTGTTTAAGCAGCCATAAACTTCAGAGTAATGTAACCTAACGCAGGAGGCGCGGGATCACCGTCCGCGTCCTCCACACTTGCGATGCGAAGCAAGCGCTCCCGACGCCCGACTAGGAGGATAGGAAGTGGGTAGCCGCGCCGACGGTATAAGAACCTCGGCGAAAGCCTAAGAAGCGTCTTTGCGGGCACTAGATCCGCCCCGACCCAACTGGTAAGGGCAAATTACCGCAGAGGTGCTCGTGCTAGAAATTCTCGGCGCAAGCGCGCCCAAAGAGGCGCACTTGGCCTCAAGCACCGGTTGGCATGGAAATAAAGGGAGGATGAGCTTGGGGGAAAGTACCCATCAAAGCCGCTGAAAATTCTATGCGCTTTAAGGGTATTGGTTGCTTGTCGTGGCAATCGGCTCCTCGGTTACAGAGGGATCGATCTTTGAGAACAGCCAGGCAGGCAGCTGCATCCGTCGCTAGGCTAGGCACTCCCTTTCAAATTTAAAATCATGGTGACGTCGTCAAACCAGGATGCACTGAGCAAACATTCTCCAGCTGAAGGGGCTAGCTGCACCGCAGAAACTTACTACGTATGCCGCCCCAAGGGCGCAGTACCCGCTAGATCCCACACCATGATCGAGTGGGAAAAAGTACGTCGCGGCACCTCGAAATTCGGGATGCGGCCGGACGTCTAGCAGAAGGGGAGCCTGCCCACATTTTAAAGCCATGGAAAGGCTCAAGTGCACCCAGCACACCAACACGTTTTGTGCTGGGGCTGCATGGAGGTACATTTCCTGCTGGCTTGGTTCAGTTTAGGGACCAACCGCTACGGTCCAGATCTTGGCGCGCCCAGCGCGCAAGTCTGGACCACCGCGCACGGCGCGTGCAACCTCCTGTCTAGAAACCCGTCAGTCATAAAAGGAAAGCTCTTCTATCCCAGACCTTAAATTCCGATTTTTAGGAAATGGTGTCCGTCTTCGTCGCCGTCGTCGTACGTAGTTGTCCGCTCTTGCCAACTATTTCATAAAAGAAAAACTACATTACCAGTAAAATTTGAATGGTTCTTAGATGACACGCGAAGAAAGTTTCATACTTTTTTTCTTTTCTTTTTTCTTTCGGAAATTTTAAAGGCATGTGCACCACACACTGCACAAATTGTCTGAGAAATTGGAAAAATATCCCAGTACTCTCTTTTTTACCTAAAATTTTGTGGCTTTTTAGATGGCAAGAAAAACTATTCCCATCCGTACAAATGACACAAATGACATCACATTGTGACCCTTTTAGAATTGTCGACCTATTTATAGTCGACCATCCAATCCCTAAAAGTAGGCGCAGAGCTCTACTGCGCCTCGCTCAGCAGGGTATGGACTAGATGTGTTTATCTCAACTATCTTTTAGGCTTAGTTGTGTAAATGATATTTTTAAATAGCTCAAAAGCTAACCAAATCTCGTCCATATCCTCCTGAGGCAGACGCGGTGACGCTCTGGGTAGTCATGAGGATATCCTAAAATGGTGGGCGGGATTCTGCAGGCTGTATACACTATACAATATATGCCTATAGGCGGTTTCTTACCACCAACTCATATGAGGTTATAGTAAGCGGAAGCTTACAGCCTGTGTATGATCCCGCCCACCATTTCCACTCCTGGGTCGACCTTGCCGACAAGTCGTCTGCTGCACACGACGCGAGGGCCTTCCAGGCAGCGCTGCTCCATCGTTGCACGGTATACGGCAGGTGACCGACTCGCAGCCCGCGACGTCGAAAACGCGAAGGATTCTACGCTGGAGCGTGCGGTAGGCGTTCTTGCCATCTCCCAGGCAGCTGAGAGAAACTTTGGAGGTCATGACCAGGGGAGGCTTCTACTTCAACGGCTAATTATGAACATGACTATGTTTTGTAGCCTTCAAAGACTTTCTATAAACTCTCCGCACAAAAAAGGTAGTACAGCAGTGTGTACTTCAGTACCACAGTAGTAAATCATGCAGTTATCAATCGCGTCAGGATCAGGTCAAATAGCGGGTTTCAAATCTAAACTAGAAGATAATGAGAAGACATTGCCAGCAACAGACGCTTGCTCTTCTGCCAGAAGCGCAAGGTTCTCGTTGGAAGCAGCGAGAAATAACAAGTAAATTGTGTTGTCGCATTGAAGTGGAGCAGCTTGTGCAAAATGTCGAAAATGAGCACTAGCTTGGGCCCCGGCGAGGATGTGGTAGTCTTTGGGGCTCCTGGTTGTGCGCACTTTCTACGCTTGTACCGTGCCGCTCGCTCTCCTACGCTAAAAACTTTACGCCAACTTATCGGCGGGCGTCACACGAGCTTTGAATTTGACACGATACTCTACGGCTTCGCCGCTTACTTCATCTTTGAAGTCAGAAGACGAGCTGAGATACTCCAAGGCATGCCTCTGTCAGATTGATGCCTTGGAGTAAGTCAGCTATGCTTGAAATACAGCTTCAATCTACGCCTTGTAATACCAACGTGGATCCGCGCAGGCGAAGGCCTTCGAAGGCTTTTCTAGCACTACTGTAAGGAAGCCTTCCTCAGCTATCAGCTGAGCTGGTACTACTCGGCTTCCAGTGCAAGTGCTTCCACTGGAAGCTGAGCAGCAATTCGTTGATCAACAATACCGACGTGGAATGTGAACAATATGAGACTATTGTGGCGAAAGCCTTCTACGTCGGTATTTCAAAGCGTAGATTGACGAAATCCGCAGCTACAAATATCCATAACTATCTACTGCACAGCATTGTCCGAAAGCAATTACTCAGCGTCATCTTCAAAATCGGAAAGTTTGAGATCGATCAACGTTGATCACGAAAAATGTTTGAGATAGCGATCTCAAACTTTTTATTGTGATAGCGTTGTTCTACGTGAGCTGAAGTTCTAGGAATTCGGTGAGATTGATATATCCGAAACGCTTCACTCGGAACGCTTCCGATCATCACCATCGATTGTAAATGCAGAAGAGGGTCTTCGTGGCGTACACTATAGATATAAAAGGAAGGGTAACACCATGAGGAAGAGCTAGAGCTACGCACCTTTCCGCGGCAAGGCTACAATTAATAATTTGCAATATATTGCAAATGAAGTCTTGATCTTGAGCGCTCGAGCAGTGCACTGTTTTACTAAAGTTAAAAAGTGTTCAACCACTAGCTACTCTATAGCGCAAGACCGAAGAGCATGCAGATGATTTGTTCTTGAAGAAAATCAACTGGATGTCCTTCGGTGACTCAGGGTAGCGCACAGAGGTAACGCAGGGCTTAATGTACAGGTAACGTGTTAGCACTCCCAAGCATTTCGCTTGCCAGTGATGTCATATATGACATCACTGCTAACACCAGCTCACATGCCCAGCATCACTCACCGTGATCGCGAAAAACGACCGAGTTTCAGGCGGTCTCATACTTTACTCATAGACAGTGCCATGAGCGCAGTAGTCGACCGCCAAACAATAAACTCGGGTGAGTACATTACGTACTCACCTTGGGCCTCGAGAGGAGATGGGTACCGACGTCAACACTGACGCATCTTCCTTTCGGGCGCACCAAACCACTTGCAGTGTCTTAGCGATACCTTAACCCGTCTCTCTCTCCTCTCTCAGAGCACGCGCCCCTTCTGACCGGTGCTCAGCAATTCGAATCGAGAGTCTTTTCCTGATATCAGAAAGGCCGGAAGAAGGAGGCATCGCGCTCGACAAAGAGACAAGTGAGAACCAACCTAAACCCCGTACGCCTCAACAAAGAGAGTAGGGGTGACACGATGGTCAAGTACATGCCCCCCGCTAACAAGCGTGCAAAACAGGACACCTCTTCCCCGAGCATTACGCCCACGCCCCTGTCGAAGCGCGCCAAGCGGCGCACCCCAAAAGAGCAAGCAGAAGCTGTCGAGACGACCCGAAAGCAGAGGCAAACCGCGAAGCTCGGGGCGAAGCGAACTTCGAAGAAGCAAAAAGAGAAGAAGAAAAAGGGAGCTTTCGCGGACCTGCCCGAAAAACGCAAGAAGCGCAGCGGTAGTCTCAGAAAAGAGGCTGCCAACAACAACGCCCTCTACAAAGAGGACGTCCTCGACGACGAAGCGGACTTCCTCAAAAAAGAGGACGTCTCTGGCGGCAAGGACGCCCTCAAAAAGGAGGCCGGCTCCGACGACGATGAAGATTTACCGAAAAATTCCACGTCGCCGGAGTTACCCGATGTCGAGAAGCCGATGACGGCCCGCAACCTTCACACGGAGTTTCAAACTCCTCGGCAGCAGGGCATATCCTACAAGTAGGCACTGCCACAGCAGCCCATCCCAGTTCTCGACATAGCAGCCGACTCGGATGTATCGGAGGCACAGAAGAGAGAGTTCGAGGAGGATGCAAAGAAGTGGCGAGCGGAGAAAGAGTTCTAGAGTATGGGCCGAGGAAAAGAGGAGGCTGCGTATGAAACGAGAGAATATGCAAAGCAGATACTACGAGAAGAGATCGTCGCGGACGAGCAGTTCGCCTGCGATTCCCACGACCTCGACAACATGTTTTTATTTATCACAGAAGTACAAGAACTACGCTCTGAGGACCCGACACGCGTGTGCAAAGACATGCGCCTCAAAATTATGTGGGACCGTGACCTGAAGTTGTCCCGGAACGAGTACGACGTGCAGCTCAACAAAGATCTGCGTGTGAAGCAGAGACGCGAGAAGACGAAGACTAGTATACCTGATGACCCCCCTTCCCTTCCCAGAGTGTCGCCCCGGCCCCAGTTCTTTCCTTTCCATGCGCCTACGCCTCCTTACTCCTCACACGTAGACGGAGCAGGGGCGTGGCTGGAAAAGCCATCTTTCAAATTTATGAATGGCATCCGCAACGCGGCCGAACGAGAATCGCATGGCCTGTGGGCAGGCGAAGGGCTTCGAGTATTTGAACCCTAAGCCCACAGCGGCGACGGCGCCCGCCGTCCCCAATGAGACGGCGGCACCTACCCACCTCCCGGCTGTACCCCTACAGAATGCGATGCTCGTCAGTACATGTACTGACGACGCGCCAAAGACGCCCGACCTCACAGACTGTGACGAACCCCCGCGACCGGCACATGATAACAAAACGTATCACCGCGTCCAAAATCATCGTTGGCAAGAGGGCCAGCGGCCGAAGCCGCCCACATGCAAAGGCCACCTTGTCCGTGACATGGTTGGAGTCGTATCTGTTGAGTGTCTGCTACAAGAAAGCGTCCGGTGAGAAGTGGACATATGCGGAGATTGATGATGAGGAGTTGTTTAAGATGTATCTATCCCGCTGCAAGAAAAAGGAGCAAAAGCGCCCATCTACTTTCTTGCGCGAGCACAAGCTTGAGTGGAAAGTACGGGAAACCTGCCGCAACGCCGTGGACAATCTCGTCACGGATACGCATATAGCGTTCCGTGAAAGGGCCGAATTCTCCGACCAACTCTCGAAGCGTGGCGGGAAATCGGACCTGTTCGACTACCTCAGCAAAGAGGTGGTCACGAACATCGTGCTTCGCGAGCGTCTAACTCAAAGGCATTGCCGGCGAGCTGCCAATATAAGACGACTTCGAGAAATTTTGTGACTTCCTGCGTGACGAAGCCGATGACATGGACGACAAGGGCAAGCCCAATGAAGCATTTCTCAGGCAATTGATGGCAGTGCCGGTGGCCGTTCTAGCCATCAGCAGCCATGAGGACGCGGCCATGTCTCTTTTCAAGTACGTGGTCGCGGCCGCGGTAACTCTTACCCTCAACAAATAGGAGGATACTGCGGTGGGCGTCAACAAGTTGAGCGACCATCTGGAGAAGGACGCGTTCGCGTAATGCCTACGCCTGCTTTTCTCCAAGGCAAGACCCGCCCTAAGTATCAGGACGCAGGACGCGGACATGGCGCAGGCAGAGGCCTGCGCTCACATGATGGTCGATGAGGACGAGGAGCTGGCAGAGGCATAGGAGCCACCCAAGGAGGCACCCCCGTGCGTCGCATTGCAGGCGAGACACGCCTGAGGCGCGAAGTTCTTTATCAGATTGCGTACCGGCGCCTCGACTCTGTACTTGAGATGGTGGGCCTAGATACCCATGACGCCAGGTCCCACTACGAGTACCACCGCCGCCAAGGACTCGATACACAGGAGCCACTATTGTGCATCAGAAAGGACACCTGCCCTGGATAGTACCACTTATTTTGCAACCGCCCTAACGCTCTGTATGGTGACGACTTTGCTATCACTTGGGGATACTGGACCGAGGCAGAAGAGCGCACTCAGCAGAAGCAGTAGGATAACCACGCGAAACAATCCCGTAAAGACACAGGGTCCTCCGGTTCCACTTCCTACTATCCTACTTGCAACAGTACTGTATTCGTGCCCAAGTTATATGAATCTTGTGCATATTACATGGACTTGGAGCACGGGAAAGCCACGCCCAAGTTGGACGGTTCTCTCAAAAAGCCCATGGACTTGAAGCACGAACAACAAAGTTCGGTCGAATTCAACAAAGAAGTCCATGATGCAATGGACCTTGACGAGCCCTCGGCGCACACATTTCCCGCACCTCGGGGACAAAAAAAATGAAAATACGTCGATGTTTTTACGTTTTGACGGATTGAATGAAACGGGGATCCCTGATTGTTGGAACCGTA
>JAULCF010073338.1:0-12654 GCA_032361265.1 Devaleraea mollis | reverse complement strand
GAATGCGAGAAATTAATTTTTACAAGTAATTAGCTTTTAGAAGAAATAAATTTGATTAGTTTCAAACAAATCTTTCATATTGCGATCTTGCAGAAATAGCTGATAATCGCAAGTAGGGTATCGGCGTGTTTTTAGGAACGGCCGTGGCGCTGTTTTTTTGGGGGGGAAAAATAGGTGCAACGAATCTTGCGATTAGTAACCACCTCTCTCAATTGAGGCTTGACGTCATACAGTACGACCGTCTTCCTGACAGTGTGAGGGTGCCGTGGTACGCCACGTCGACGCTGCTTCCGCTGCATACTCTTCCGCATAGCAAATCCACGAGAACTCTTCCGAAGCCGACGCCCAAGCGATGCATTGTCCCCCTCTTCTCCTTCCAAACATGCCTCTTCTCTCTTCCTACCACTATTCCCTCCTGGCGTCAATCGGCTGAGGTCTCGCTTCATCTGCGTCTCCTCGCGCTATGTGCGATCGCACTCTTGTCCCCCCGCACGCACCTGCGCTCGATAGACCACTTGCCGAAGAACTTCGTCCGCCTCCACTCCGCCTCCACTGCACTCAGGCGGAAAAACTCCTTCTTACTATGAACCAACGCGCACAGCGTGCCACGCACGAGTGGTGACTGCCGGCCACAGTCCCTAATGGACCGACCCTCGGCCAGGCGAACAAGCTTGCCCTCGCTTGGCCTTCGCGCTGCCCTTCGCTCTGGCTTTTTTGACGTCTCAGGCGTCGCGCGCTCTGGAGAGGCCCGGCCCGATATCTTCGTCTGTATGCTGCCAATATTGTGCGCTGTTTTGTCCTCGCTGGCCGCCGGAGAAGGCGACAGCGACGGCGACGGAGACGTCTGACCGACTTCTGACCTACCCTTGCCTGCGTTGCGATTGTGAGGGCTTCAGTATGTTTTGGTGGTCCATGGTCACTTGGGAGCCGGTTTGGGCAGATAGAGATTGAGATGGGCGAAGAAAACTGTCAAATTCTAGCTATTGCGAGCGACTATTATGTACGCGTTATGCCCGCAGAGGCAGGGTAACTTGCACGCAGCGCGCCACTACTGTAGCGACTTAAGATCTCGAGTCGAAGTTATTTCCATTACCGCAGTCTCAACAACCACTGTGAGCAACTTCCAACGGCCACTTTTTTTCGTTTGCTTGGTTCCAAAACAGTCACCAAGCAAGTTCCACCACTTCCCAGAGTCCTTCAGCGCCGTGCCCAGCCATTCCCACTCCACGCGCAGTTTCTCCGCGCTCGTCCGGGGCAAGAATGTCGACAGCAAATCCGCCAGAGCGCTTCTGCAACGTGTGCAAGATGATCCCAAGGCAGGGCTACATCGCGCACGTTCAGCACGCAAAGCACACGGGCAAAGCCGCGACCGTGGTGGCGATGGCTCGCTCTTTCCTCTCCAACCCACAGCTGGCGCCGCCCAAACAATTCCAGCCTCGGTTCGATTCCGCCCAAGCGCTAGTCGCTTTCGACAACGCGGCGGGCCTGTCAGCGACAGACGTCAATGACTTGGCGGCGCGCGAGCTGGTGGACAAGGCAGCAAATTACGCAAACGCCCTGGAGTCGTACCTGCAGAGCGAGAGGGACAAAGGCTACAAAACCCTGCATGGTGTGCGCGGTAGCGGCGGACACGGCAGCAGCGGCGATATGGGCGACAGAAACTATCCTCGTCGTAGCGGCGATCCCGGTGGCAGTAACGAACATCACCGCAGCGGCGACCCGCGTGAAAGCGAAGTACCGCGTGGCAGGCGCGCCGACCCGCGAAACAACCCCCACAACGCACCGCGCGACTACCTGCGGGAAGAGATCGGCTTTCCGAGCTACGGCCAGCGGGCTAGCGGCGACTCGCGCGACGGCTTTCCGCGAGGCATGCTCGTCGACCCGCGCGACTACCAACACGACTACCCGCGCACTGATCTCCGCTTCGGAGGCTACGTCCCGCGTGAATACCAGCACGAGGACCTCCGCGTCCCAAGCGACGACTTCGGCGACGGTACTGGCCGGCTTCACCAAAGTTTGCCACAAATAAGCGCGAACGCGCCGGTCGGAGGCGCGGGGCATGAGGAGCTCCGCATGCCGAGCGACAACCTAGGCGACGGTCGTGGCCCGCGGCACCCTCGTTCGCCACAAATGATGGCGGACGCGGACGCGGTGAATGAGGGCGCGGGGCATGAGAGAGGGGTGGAGGTTGAGGTAGCATCCGAGGTGCCGCACCTCGAAAGCGCCTTCCGCTATGACACGTGCTGCATCTGTCACAGTGCGGTGTGCCTCTTCCCATGCCGCCACAGTTGCGTTTTCCCTACTTGCTTTGAGGGCTGGCAGTGGAACGCTCTCGGCGAAGAGGCGAATGCGTGGGAGCGGCACCAGCAGCGTGTACCGGCGAACGCGCTGGGATGCCCCATATGCAAGGTTCCTGTGGAGAGGGCTGTGGTCCTAGGCCACCATCCGTAGTCACTTTTCATGCGTAGAATACCGGCCCGAGCCGTCTTTTTCAAGCTTATGGGTGGTGATGCTCTAATTAAGGACTGCTGCTCACTTGGGCAATTATTAGTGTTCAAGCTATTTTTGTATTTTTATCTTGTGCCGTCTTGTGGCTTATTAGATGTTTAAACAATCTTTGAGCTTCAGCAATTCTGTAGCCCCATTTTTACATTGCTCTTATTAACATTCTACTTACTTCTAACAAAACACATGTAAAACATCACCAGCACGCCCATTACTGGCTCAAAGATCGTTTACACAGCTACGCCGCAAGATGGCAAAAAGTAAAAGTACTCAAACAGATTAGACACTCATTGTCAAAGTGGGCTACTCCCTAAGCGACATACGGTCACTGCAAGGTCATTGTGAGCGCACTGAACTGGTAAGGGTCATTGGGAAGACCTTGTTAGGCCACTTCCTCTAGCCAGCTCCCTCCATAGTTGGCACACCCTTTAACCGCAATAACTGGTTTAACAGTAAAACACCATGGTTAAACTAGTTTTCTCAAATCAGGCAAACTGTGGTTTTAACCATTAAAAAGGTAAACCTTGTGGTTAAACTCGTACTTATCATACCTCCTCTTACACGTTTCACTGGCAGTGACGTCATCTACTTGTTTTTTAAAAACGACAAGATCAAAGTTATAAAAATACCGCTGAGGTGCATGGAAGAAAGTAGTCGAAGTGCTTCTCTTCGATCCTACCGCTCGTCTACAAAGCCGTAAGATAATGTTAACAACCCCTGCCAAGCGCAGCCTGGTGAAAGAAGTGAGCGCACGTGCGCAGGTACCTGCAGTAGAGTTGCTTCTTAACTAACGTATGGCCTTATCATACTTTCGTGGTTTTACTTCAGGTTTAACCACGGCGTAAACCAGTTTAACCAAAAACCTCATGGTTAAACCAGTTTTCTCAAATCGCGAAACGGTTTAACCACTGGTTAAAGCCAACTATGGTCTGAGGTAATTGTTAGGAGGTTTCCCATCTATTGGGTTGGGGTTTTCACTTCCGAGTAATTTTTATGTAGTTTTTGTTTTATGTTTTGTATTAGGAGGATCAGCAAAACCAGCAAGAAGGGCAATTATCATTGCCATAGTAAGTGACATTGAGCGGTTGCCGTGCTGTATTAATTTACATAACAAGCGGCCGTGCCTAGGTTGTGTAACTACTTAACTAGCTCTAGTTTGACCTCCTCTGGTATTCTCCTCAAGTTCTCTAAAAATCTTTTATTTTCTACGTAGAAAAAAAAGTCTTCGGAAAACCAAAATTTAATAGTACCGTGTGTACACATGACACATTGTGTGGAACTTTGTTCTTGAAGTACTTTTGTTATGAACTCTTTTAGTGTGCATCAAGCAATCTAAAGTACAAATTTCGTCAAAAACTGAAACATCCTCGAGGCCCACCAGTCCGTCCTCCCGAATTTGAACTCGAGATCTGCCAGTCTGTCCTTCCCCATAAAACTCGAATGCCTGGGCATTGAGCCAGATAACACTCAAACTCAACATAAAGTAGTACTACCATGTCCCTACAATACAGCTGGTCACGTGATCACGCACATGCACTGACAGCTTGAAATCTTTGGTTTTCGCGCCATGCAACCAAATGAATGTCATGACACTGCATCGCTGCCTGACGATTCCACTGCAGGGGGATCAGGCCTGCCACGATCGACGACCTTGAGTCATAAAAGTTTGAAAAAGTCGCCCCTCCCCACCCCGAAACAGCGATGATGCGGCGGCACACACTTTTGTTGGCAGCAAGTCGCCTAATTCGGCCTGCAAATGAGACTACAGCGGAGCTCTACACAGTATACTGTAACTGAAGGGTCTCCCTGGCCGATCCCTGGCCAATGGTTATCACACACTCGGAAAAGTTCAATAATATTACGGAATGGAGTGTTTTTTGAAAAAGAATTTTCGCCCGCAAAAGGTGATGGGCCAACGACGAGAGGCAGGCAATGACAGGTGCGTTTTTTCAATGCGGAAACTTTCGAAGCATTTTAGGTTACTACAAAATTTGCATTTATTTGTTAAATAGTGTAACATGGGCCCCGAGCACGAGTTGGCATGTAGCGCGATTGGCAGGGTGGCATTGGATAATCGCTACCCGCGCGAAAACCAGAATTGAAAAGAGTTGTGGTCGGTGTGACAATATTGCCATTGCCCATTCTATATGGGGACATCCGCCACCTTCGCAGCCATGGGTAGCCACGCGACCCGTAGCGTACTCTCCATACCGTACTCACAGCAACGAACTATGAAATGCGTATCAGATACGGCGATCATTTTCCCGGCAAATCGAACACCCTCCACCCTCTCCCGCGAAATACGGTCGTGTTTGAGACAGCGGCAGGGAGCTTTTGTGTGGATTTCGAATCAGAATTTTCGCCCGCAAAACAAAAGTTCGGCAAAAGTAAACGAAAAAAAGGAATTTTTCAATACCGGATTTCCCAGGCTTTTCTCTACACAACTCTTTCTGCCCTTCTACTCAGTAAGAGCACTGTCCACTCGCCGTCACGCTCGAAGCTCAAGTCGACCAAGGCGAACGCACGTGCGATGGTCTGCGACTCCTCCACCTGCCTCGGCCTCGCCAAGGGCGGTCTCGCCGTCGTCCTGACGCTGGAGGCGATCATCGCCGGCTACGCGTCTCGCATGCTCCCGTCTTCTCCCCGCGTCCGCGGCATGGCGGGCGCCCTCGCGTCCGGCATCTTCCTCGCCATCACTTTCACACACGTCCTGCCGGACGCCAACGAGCTGCTCGCGCACGCGGGGCACGGGGACGAGGGGCCTGGGGAGCATGGGGGCCACAACGCGGAGGGGCATGAAGAGGAGGGGCACGAGGAGGACGAGGGGAGCCAGTTTCCGGTCGCCAACGTTATCGCGCTCGCCGTCTTTGTCGGCCTGATCGTCGTGGAAGGCTGTCTCCTCGCCGGCGTGTTGGACCACCACAGCGGCATCCACGGGGACGTGGACGGCGACGATGTTCTCATTATGACGCGGGAGAAGGCGGGCGGCGAGAAGGAGGAGGTGATCGACTTCGGCAGCGACGAGGAGACGAGCCTCGTCCGCGGCGGGAAGAGCTCCTTTTTCGGCGCCAGCCTCTTCGCAGGCGGCCTCAGCATTATCGGCGTCAGCCTCCACTCGCTCGTCGAGAGTCTCGCCTTCGGCCTCGCGCCGGACTTCACGTCCGCCATCTCCGTCTTCGTCGCCATCATGGCGCACCGCTGGATCGTCTCGTCCGCCCTCGTCTCGCGCCTCACGGCGTGGCCGGGCCTACGCAGCGGACAGGCGCTCGCTCTCTTCTGTGTGTTTCTGTTTATGGTGCCCGCCGGTGTTGGGGCAGGCGTCGGGCTCAAGGATGTTGAGGCGGGCGTCCAGGGCGTGCTTGTTGCGATGGCCGCGGGCGCGTTTCTGTATTTGGGCGTCGAGGGCGTCGTGGGAGTTATGACGGGCTGCGAGGGCGGAAAGAGGGTCGAGAGGTTTGGTGCGTTTGTTGTAGGTGCCAGCATCATGGTGCTTATTGAGGGGATACTCATTGCCGCTGGCGTCGAGCACGGTCATTAGGCGGTTGGCTGTGGAAAATTTCAGGCTGCATTTGTTTTTAAGCTGCAGCAGACCGGATCTTGGGGAACCGTGTTCTTGCATCGCAAGTTGCGATGCTGTTGGGTTAAATGGTGTGTGTGTGTGTGTGTGCGTGTGTGTGACATAATATGTTATGTCAAAATTTATGTTTTCTTTTAGAGTTCGGTAAGGAAGCGGTAGAAACCGATTCACAGTAGTATTGTTGGGCAGACGCCTCGCAGCAGCTAGAGTGATAATTATGCTGATGATATTGATTCCATTTCTAGAAATTTCTGCACACGCTTGCGAACAAAGCTATGGCGGCACCCACAAGCAAGGCTTGAAGATCTTGTTGCACGTCATCAGAAGCAAACCATGTAAATGGTTCTTAAAAACACGTTGCTTAATACGTGAGGAAAGCAGCTCAAGGCAGGAAAATATCGGGCCGCATAGCTCCCTTGGCGCCGTCAAAGACGTATCGCTTCCAAATAAATTCGCTATGGCACTGAAGGAAAGTTTCTGCGTTCTTTTTGAAACGATGTAGTTATGTATTCACTAGCAGTTTCGGAACTTGTGGACTTTGAAGGCCTTCATGTTACGCAAAGATATCGAGAGATGTTTCTCGTGCCTTCGCTTGCATATCGCTATGAAACATGATCTCATTAATTGACGGCCGACCGCAAAAGTCATAATAATAAAAGTCATTGTGCAAAAGTCATAATGATACGGCCCGGTCCTAAACATTCAGCAGCGCAAAGATCGGTTACATAAAGGACGAAATAATGATCATTCTTTTGTAACAATACTCGCCGAATGCTGGAGTTGTAATGTGCGTTTGTCTAGCGAACTCAAGGCGCAGCTTGAAGACTGCATGCATTTGCAAATAAGCCGCGGCAATCAAAGCCAAGCAATATGATAGAGTCGGCGGTTTGGACTAGCTAGTTGGACTACGAGGTAGCCCATCATATGGACAGCTCATGAGCTATAAAAACCGGCTTAGCCATAGGCGGAAAAAACCCAAGCATCTTAAAAATCTGTTGATCATCATCGAATGCTTGAACTTCCGTAGGTCACTTCAAGTTGTTCTCAGCAACGTTAGGGATCTCAGAGGTCGCTTAAACATTGTGAAGTTGTTCACGGTAATGAAAAAATCCCGTTCATTACCTCAAAGTGACCTCTGGGGGATTAAGCCTTTAATGGCGATCAACGTAATATTTCGTGATAAAGCGAAAAGTTTTCCATATTGAAAGTCGTGCACAGCTTTATCGCCGGCTTTTCGCTACTGAAAAATCCCGTTACAAGAGCTCTGCGTATCAGATCATTTACAGACAAAAGATACAAGACGGCCGTAAAATGATCATTTGCTCGAGCTAAGAAAGAGCTAAGGAAAAACGAAAAGTGGAGCACTACAATGATACTACTTGTCCAAGATAGCGATCGTCCTAAAGCCCGAGTACTTGTGGCGGGAGGATTTAGAAATGAGATTATTTTCCCAGATCTGAAAAAAAGATACAGCCATTTCAAACTTTGTGCTCCAAAACTACCACCAATTAGTTAGCTCGTCCAGGAGCTGTAGGCCCGAGCCAATTGTTGTCTGCCACTTCATGGCAGCCGACAACTGGCCTGATCGGATAATCAGGACAACAAGCAATGGGCTGGCACTGATCTCATCTGATCAACGGTGAAAAAGTGCCTCTCTAAAAGAATCGGTGGGAAAAATCTCAAAACTACCACGGTTTCTAAAAGACGGCTTACAGTGAGAAATCTCGAAAACCACAATGTGGTATACCCTGTTCAAATACCGCTGATCCTTATAGCTACTGTACGGTAGGTCTTAGTCACTTGAATCTTATTGCTCAAGCACCGTTGGATCCGACGTTTTGTTAGCCTTTTCATTATCTCGCGCTATCTTGAGCATTAATTACTTGCTATATGACTACGCCGGTGACTGATTTTTTGAGCGCTCATTGGCGCCAATTTGACATTGCGAACGTCACCCAGAGCCTAATGTGATGTGCAATGCCGCAGCAAGCCCCACTATCATATCATACAGCAATGCAGTATATCATAACCAGGAATTGGGAATAGGCTGAATTTTCAGCCTACTCCCTATTCACTATTCCGGTTACGCGGTACAAGGTGTTTGCATATTCCCTATTCCGAGTCCAACCTTACATCGAGCCTATAATAATAGGCACATCCTACTCCACCTACACCGCCTTCTCCGCCTACTCCGCCTACTCGAGTGGAGTACTCCACCTACTCCGGAGAAGAGTGCCTATTCCCCATATTCGGGCTACTATCCCTATTCCATGGAATATCTGCAGCGACTTCAAGTGCACCTGAAGCTTGAAGCTGATGTAGCCACTAGTGAGTAGTTACCGTGCGACATTTATTCTTTTATCACTCACGGCAGGCTGGCGCAATACTCAAGCACTATATACTATAAAATGTCTTCTAGTCTTAAAAAGATCCTTATATGTACGGTACCGGAGTAGGAACCTACTCCGGAATAAGCGGAGTAGTGTGGAATAGCTCATTGGCACAAAGTGTATGTTGCCTACTCCCATTCCCTACTACCAAACTCTCGCCCATTCTTCTCCTACTCGAATATAATAGGAATCAAGAATATCCTACTCCGCCTATTCCCGGAATAGTACAGAGTATTCCGTACACTGCCTATTACCAATCCCTGACCATAATATATTTTTAGTTGTCATGGTGTCTCTCCTTCCAGCACTTTTATTATTGTTCACCTTTTTTCAACGCAAACCTGAGAAGTTATTTGGGTGCTCATCATTTTTAAGGCGTGAAGATTTCAGAAGCCGGACTGGGCCAGACGAGCGCGCAGAAATCTGTGGCTTCTTTTCGTTCTTAAGCTTTCGTCGTATCTATTTACCTCGAGGTATTGTTATTCGTTCCCCGCAAAGGTGTCTTTGAATAAGGTCTCACTTCGCGCTGATCTAAGTTACTTAGACTAGACCACTGATTTTCGACAATCGGATCTTTTTCTTAACAGAACCGGGAGCAGCGTCCTCGTCCCATCGGTTTACGTAGCCTTCTTTTCTTTTCTGCTACCTATTTGACCATCGACCGGTCAAGTCAATCCAAACCAGTGGCAGAATATGGAAAGTGTTCTTCAGGCACCCGAGTCTCTGAAGCGATGTGCATCGCAGGAGCTTGTAACATTAAATTCTAAACTTCCCCGAGCGAACCAGTCGTCGCTATTTTCAGCCGACTGCTGGCGAGAAATCGCGCTCCGGTCCCAAGGTCTCGCTTTCTGTGAAGCGACTAACGTCTACCTCGTCAACCTTGACATCCTTCCCTCTCTGAACGATGAGCATTGTCGAATAATCGGCTTCGACTCTGAAACTTCTTGCATCCGTGTGAGACGCGTTTGCGTACGAGACACGCTGTTGGTCAGCTGGCGAAACCTAACATTATCTCCGCCTGACGGATTGTCTGCATGTGTAGATATACTCGCACGTGCTTTAGGCCAAGACATGACCTCAAAGATTCTGAGCATGTCGATCTGTCAGCGCTGCTGGAAACCTTGCTCACGGGGAAGCACTTGTCGAGTACCGCATCCCCCTTCTCAGCGAGAAATTTTAGGGAATCGTCGCGACTCTGACGGCCGTTTTTTTCTAGTATGCAGGTGCAAAGCGTGCCAGGTAGAGTATCGTTATTTTTCAGACAGTAGTGTGACAAGTTGTAGTGGAGATGGCGCGATAGAATGGTGCTATGCGGGAGAGCATACGCTTTGTAAGCCAAGGGATGGAGACTTGAGGCAGTGCATTTCGCGTACAGCCGAGATTTTCGAGGATGGGAATCCAAATTTGCAGGCGGAGCTTGATGAGCTTCCGAACTACGTAGAATCCCTGTCACTGAAACAGTACGGCCCAGATGTCCAGGTAAGCTATGAAGATTATGTTTTCGGAGACAGCCTAACGGAATGCAGCTTCATATTACGAGCTGTTTTAATGAACCTAAAAGTTCTTCGGACAAATTTACTGAACTTCGAACCGGTGCTTAGTGAAGACTTAACACCGAATCTTGAGGAAATCTGGATTGAGCGCACAGTGCTGCAACTTGAGACTCCTTCGAGTCGGATTTTCTTACCGAATCTGAAGAGTGTTCACATCGGACACTGTTCCATCAGTCCGCACTATCTTAATGATTTGCTTTTAAGTGCAACAAAGTTGGAGGTTTTAAGTATTGTGAATTTGGACGATATTTGTAAGCTAGACTTTGCATCTAATGTCCTTCAAAAAGTATTTCTATACGGAGTCAATGAACTGAGGGAACTTTCTTTTTGGGCGCCAAACTTGAGATCACTTATTCTTCCTCGAAACTTTGGCCAGCTGTCCAACCCGCAGACCGGCCAAATTTGTGAATCACAGAAGGTCTTGTTTCTCGCCGATCATGACCTGAGGGCCGCTCTGCCCATCAGCTATTCAGCTCCACGTCTGACGGTACATACTTCTTTTGGTATTTCTGAAAAAATCTGTTCTGATGTTGAAAAACATCCAAACATGAAGTGGGGCTGGCTTGATTGGGAGGGTAATCCGAAACACAGGAAATGACTTTGAAGCTCGAAGCGACTATGGCCAGAAGAACTAAAAAATGGTGCGTCCATGCCGAACAATGTTTTATAACACGAATTTATTGAGAGGCTTTTACATCGGGTTCCTTGCTTTCAACTTGCGACTGTACGATTTGAAGTTCACGATGTTCCTTTTCAGATTACTATCAACTTCTGAAAATAAATCGATGCTCGCTCGGATATGCTCTTCAGAAATCTTGCAGTCTGTAACAATAGCTTCTTAGCTTATGATTTAACGGGCGAAAGCAAGGTTGCTAACTTTAAATATCCATTCAGAGAAATTTAGTTTTGTTACGACGAAGCGCATGGCGCGTACCTCGTATCGCATAATATGATAGCACGGCTCTGTGTCATTAAAACTTCTTCCACCTTAAGGCTTTCATGAGTAGAGAATCTTAAGATTCGAATTCGACCTACAAATCGAAGCGGTGGCTGCTAAGGTCAGAGCACGAACCTTTTCAACGCCTAATACGATACCAGTGAGAGAAATGACACGTTGACGACAACCTGAGATCTCAGCCAGGACGTTGCATCTACTTTACGGCCACATAAAGCGCTGAGAATTACACCATCATCGTTTTCCTCCTCATATCAGCGCTTCGATAAGAAAACATTTGCCATTGGCTTCTTCGAAGTAGGCTGAACAGTAGTAGCTAGCGCAGTAATATCATGTTCAAAAAGCAGCTCTCAAGTCCAGTAGGTAGACCCAATCCATCGCTTGCGTTAAGTTCCACAAATCTTACCGAGGAAATTCCCAGATTAACGCGTGTCGAAATAATGACCGTCATCAGAACTACAGCTAGTAGCGCGAGGGCAAAACTGAAGTACAAACATCTCCATGAGCGACTAACACACGACCAAAGCAGCTCCGATGCATACCATGAGCCGAACGACATTACCAAGCACAAGCACAAACACCTACAAATCCACTCCAGTAGCGCCCTCTTCCGGCACAGGTTCTTCCCCCGCGACCGCCGCCTCGGCGCCCGCATCCTGATCTTCAACAATGACGCGAAGCAATCTCTTCGCGACCGCGTCCTGCAGCATCTCGGCGTCCGGCGGGAGGTTGAGGCAGGCGTAGACGGCGAGGCCCGTCTTTCGAGAGATGCGATTAGCGAGCGCCGCGGACGCAGCGCCACCCTCGCCCACACCGCCAAGGAGCACCGAACTCGCCGCGAGCCTCCCGGGCGTCGCCAGTGCCAGTGACGGAGCAGAGTTGTCCACGGATGCCCACCCGTGCACCGAGGAGGACCTGAGCGTCACTTGCATGCGCACGAGGACGTCCGCGAACGTCTCGGTTGACGCTACGACGCGCATTTTGGAAGAGAAAGATAACACGCGGTGAAGAACAAGGATCGCGCGGACGCCGCGGTGGGACGAGTACTGTAGAAGTCGAGTTTTGCCGGACAAAAATAAAGTTTGTGACTTTCTCACACTGTCAACACAATAACATAAAAAATGGCTTTTTTGACGATAAATACCGTATGTTGTGATGTTTGGTGTGTTTTGCCACACAAAACCTTTGCCGCAAAAGAAAACTGAAAAAAAAACGCTATTGGCAATAGTATTCCAGACTTCTTTGTAGGGGGATGATGATCCCTCCATCCCCTTATACCATGTAAGGGATCATTTCTTAGTACTTTTGGGGATGAAAGGGGATGGATGATGCACTTTTTTGATTAAAATTAAGAGTATTTAATATCTAACGCTGCGCGGGGACCCTCCAGAGCAGACAAACAAAAACCGACCACCAGCTTGTCATACTTTCTCTTGGACACTATAATAATAGTGTAAGTACTGTGGGTATCGCTCGAGGTAGAGCGAATTATATACCAACAGTATCTCTGGTTTTAATAGCTTAGACAGTATAATAATATTAGGTCGTTACTAAACCCAATTGGGGCCATGACCTAAAGGTCGTAGATGTCACTGTGAGGTCCCTATTTGGGGATAGATGACGGTAATGACGTCTACGGTGTAGCGATATAAGTCTGTTTACTTCAGGAGGGAA
>JAULCF010070005.1:0-12659 GCA_032361265.1 Devaleraea mollis | reverse complement strand
ATCAGCGTCACGGTGCATTCTGCGAATGCACGTATAGTAAGGTCCAGATCTCCGACCAGGACCCCTTTGCTACCACCCTCGGATAGCCCGGGTGCTACTGTAGCTACAGTAATACGAAACAGTTTAAAATTATTATAGGTTTGAAACTTTCAATTTTAGATTGAATTTGAAATTTATTTTGAACGAAGGTTTCATAAAAGTTTCAAAAAGTATGATAACTCTGCCAGGATACCGGTACCTGCTCTATCTCTGTGCTGCTTGTTTAACGTGGGAAAAACAGTCAAAACCCACATCTTTTTGGCTTAAAAGCAGGGTTCAGCCCAACAGATATAGTATAGATATAATTTTCGGTCTTTAGGTTGTTGCGTCGATGTCACATGCCAAGCAGGGATTGGTAAAAGGCATGTTTTTCGACCTATTACCGGGTACTTATTACTTGGGGTGGTGGCTATTACCTATTACCTATTACACGAACCATTGGCACCGAGTATAATAGCTATTACCTATCACAGTGAGTATACTCGGTGTAGTAGGGTACTCGGTGGTACCCGGTGTAGTAGGTTACTCGGTGGTACTCGGTGTAGTAGGGTACTCGGTGGTACCCGGTGTAGTAGATTACTCGGTGGTACTCGGTGTAGTAGGGTACTCCGTGTAGTAGGGTACTCTGTGGTACTCGGTGTAGTAGGGTAATCGGTGTTACTCGTTATAGTAGGGTGCTCGCTAGTACTCGGTGTAGTACCTGCCTCTATCACCACCACCGGCCGTCGTCGATGGCGTGTGAAAAGCAGCTCGTGGTACAGCTGCTACCGCCATAAGGGCGAAATCATTGGCTTTTATGAACTCCATCATCCACCTATACCCACCCTTAGCTGATGAATGCGAAGGCGTTACTCAGCGTAGGAGTGACTCAGGACGCTTTTGAGAGGTGTCGCTCAGAGTTATAACGACTCATTTCGGTGGGCTGATTAAGATTAAAAGTACCAACCAGTTGGTTTCCCCAGCGGTTTTCTGTGCTGTGATCTGGATCTCCCGCGAATATAGGCAACCAGATCTGGGGCTATTTCGAGAGAAATATGCAGACTCGTTCCGATCGCCCGGGCCGTCCTGTTTTACAACTCTACGCCGCGCCACAAGAAGCACCAAAACCCGTACTCGCAAGCCTGGGTCGCTTTTATTCGTACACCAATTGGCTGTACCTGAAAAGGACCCATTTTCAGGTGTCTCTAGTGATGCGTTGTGCGTTTTAATCGCCACCAAGCGGAGAACCGCCACGATAAAATCTTTCGCATAGTCCCATGATACTCATAGGACACTAATGTACAACCCCCGTAGCCTTTTTCGCTGGACGGAGGCGCTCATTTGGCAAGCAGTCTATAAGCGAAAAAAACCTTTGAGGCCTCACCCGCGGCTTTAAACTTCGAATGAGAACTATTTCTTTCACGTGCTTATTCAGTATACTAATAGCATTGATTCTACGTGCACTCGCTTAACTTTTGATAACTTTAAATTTCTCGCACTTGTAATTAGGTAACGTTCCCAGAGCAGTAATAAGAGTTATGTGTCACTAGCTAAAAAATACCACAAAACTGTCAAAATTTGTATTGCTTTTTACAACTCCTATGACTTCATAGACCTCTAAAAGTTACATTAAATAATCCCCAAGACACACAAGGGCGCCCATATCTGGGAGATGAAATCCGACTTATTTTTACTTGCTGTGCGTCATACTTTATCCCAAAGGCTAAAACTCCTGAGAAACCTTTTAAATACTATCTTGGAATGCCTCTGATGCCGCACCGCTTGGTTACTCAAAGCATTCAATGCAAAGTTTGCGCCGTAGCTGGCCATGCTCAGGGGCGCATGCGCACAACACTGCAGTGTTATTAAAAAACGAAGCGCAGGTCACTTAGTAGGTGACCGTTATGGCTTTAAAATGCAAGTTATATTATGGATAATTGAAGAAAGGCAAGCAGTCTTTGGCCGATATAATTAACTTTCCTCGCTCTGAGGCGAGCTACAACGGTTTATGAGAAGAATAAATGGCTGCGGTTACGTGAGTTTTTATTCGATTGCCACGCGACCAAGACTCCTTTGTACCGGAGCATGCCTAGCTTGAGCGAGGGTTATTTTATTCCAATCAAATTATAAAGCGCACCGCTGGGCACCAGCTTTAGATCGGTAACTAGCTATAGAAAAGCTAGAAGTGGCTCCCTTCGATGCGGCATCAGCACTGTCCGCTCGCACAGTGATGCATTTCGCTCTCCTGCAGCTAATAATAGAGAGCGCAACCTGCTAAAGTGTTTCGAGTTTTCTATCAAAAAAGTAGACCCCTCATATCCGAGTTGACAAGCTCGAGCTGAAACTTTGCACTGTTAGTATTATAGAAGAGAACACCCTCTCGCATGTTTTTTAAAAAAACATTAAAAATAGATCCCGAGTCGATTTGGCAAGTTAAAACTGTAACGTTTCAGCACAGCAGAGAGTTGAAAGAATTTGTTGCTGGGACCGCGGAAGGGATGGTGTGCAATGCGCAATGCGCGTCAGGGTTTGACGAATGGTCGTGGTGCAGTACTTGGGTCAGAAAATAGATATCACATTATTTATTAGAATTTTAATTCATTTAAATATAATAAAATCTTGATGAACAGACTCTATCCGTGAACATCCGTTGCAGTACTTTTGATACATTGGTTTTCATGCAAAGCTCACTCCTCATCCGAGCAGTGAGCCTTACATGAGAACTAATAATTATGACATGATCATTGTTTCTCATGTAAGGCTCACTCCTCAACATTGTTAGCTCAAAGATCGTTTGCACAACTATGATAAGCCTCAAGACGGTGCAAATTAAAGCCAGCATTGCCCTAATGTCAGCGTTGTTAGCTCAAAAGATCGTTTACACAGCTGAGCCTCAAGATGGCAAAAGGCTAAAAATACTAAAACTACTTGGGCACTAATTGTCCAAGTGATAGCATTGTTAGCTTGGACAACGGTTCAAAAAAATGTACTATCACAGTGTACCGAGTAATAGGTACTTTGACCGAGTACCGGTGATAGGTGCTTTGACTGAGTACCGGTAATATGTACTATGACCGAGTACCGGTAATAGGTACTTTGACCGAGTACCGGTACTAGATAGTAGGTGGTAATAGGTCCTACTACCAAGTACCGGGTAATAGGTACTCGGTAGTAGGTAGTATGCCCAGCGCCACCCCACCGAGTACCGAGTACCTATTACCGCAGTCTCGCCTATTACCATGTACTCGAGTCGTACTCTGTACTCGGTAATAGGCTACTTTACTCGGTGTACCTATTACTTGTCATACCTATTACCAATCCCTGATGCCAAGTTCTTGATATTTTCGATTTTAAAAACGAGAGTCACAGTTAGATAAACACGACCTCTGATTGGCTGTGACTGCTTTTAAGAAGTCACAGCTAATTTTAATTGGGTTTAAAAACCTTTAGGATTAAAACCCTAAAGGTCTTCCCAAAATTTGAACTTGAGCTTAGCACCTGAAAAACTAACGAAAAATAAAGGAATTCGTCATCTTCTCTATTTGAAACTTTTAAAATGGCCGCCGCCTCCAATTGAGTTTTGTTTAAAAGCGTTACTTTCCGCCGATCTAGAGGCCTCTTAAGGCACAACTTTGGGTCAGCCGTACCAGGGCGAAGGCCGAGGCTGGATCGTGCGCTGTTGCGCATCGTGCACAAAAATGCATCGACACTAGACTGGTGCCTGCCGAGGAGGTATAAAAAGTCTTTATGGGCGGATGCGCGCCTTTTCGCGTCTCTACGGGCGCGACCGAGTGTTCCGGAACAAGTACCTAGGGACGCCCAAAACGAGCGTTTGCAAGGAACGCTCACTTCGGGCGAGGTGCTTTTCGGCGCAAGCAACCTGCTTGGGGTTTCGTGAGTTCTTTATGGCACATATTAGCGATATAAACTGAGAAAACCAAGCAGAACACACTTATGATATGGCTTGCGCTTGATACAAGCGCAGAGCTGATGCACTCTGGATCCAGACTCGAGCCTCGAGGATTTAGATCTAGATCAGGGGGTTTCTGATCATTAGTAGCAATATTTTCGCTATAATCAGCCTTTGGATTTTAGTCTTAATGATTTGATTAGGAGTATTCTCGAGTACTTGCAAGTGCTAACTAACTAGATGTCCAGGTCTCTGGACTGCCGAACAAAGCGCTAACTGAATCACAAAAATCACCAAATTTGAGCTACTGAAGTTTGGAGCGCAACTGCGCTTGTCAGCAGGAGAAAAAGCAAAAGCACCTAAAATGTTGAGTACTACTCCCACGTAGACTACAGGACGTGTTTGGGCAAATACCAGGCCTGTTTGCGGCGAACGAACAGTCTTTGACTGGGCGTCAATTTGGACCTAGATCTTGACCGCAACAACTTATCCAACGCGTAAGGGTTGATAATTATCACTGTTAACAGTGACATTTCTCGAATGGTATTCTGTTTCATCGGATGAAACGTAATATCATTCAAGCTAGGTCACTGCCACAGTACTATTCGTACATATAGTCTAACATGCGAGCGTGGAGAAGAGAGAGAGAATGAGTAAAAGTTGAACGGTGTAGAAACGAAAGCGCCGAATGGATTATTTAAGTTAGTGTGTAAACGTTCTCTTGAGAATCTCTGATCAGAGTTGAAGCAGCCACAAGCCCACAGCTCTGTAACTCTTCAATACTGTTCCAAATAGTCAGCGGAATCGGTTTTGCCGACCACTGCTACGGTACATGAAGTTTGAGCGAGTACCTTGGATACTACTGACTCATGTACAAGCTTAAAGTAACATTATTCTACTCTCGTCTTTCTCAGCCAAGACGATGAAATGGTGAGCACCCTGTACCACACAAGCGACGAGACATCTGCGGTCGATGGCAATGAGTTAGCATAGACTTGTAACTCCTTGCGCGACGGCAGCGCACTTCGGTCGTCGACGCTCTGCTGACAAGGGCTGGGCTTTCTGAGCGTCGACGGTTGAAGCTCGCAAGCGACCGGGACAAGCCCACAGCCTTACCCATGAAAGGCAGCGCACGGAAGTAGAAATAAAACAGAACTTTCACGACGAGATAATGATCAGGAACAAACTCGAACAACCTGCGGCGAGTGAAATAGAAGAGAAAAACCTGCAGCTTGATAGTACCTTGGGCATATAGACAAGAACCGAGCGTTTACACAGAAATTTCCACACTACAAGTAGGATAAACTTACCACCCGCGTTCCTCGAAAACAATCACGTTCCCATCCTCATCCCCGCAGCAACAGTAGCTTGCAATTAAGACGCCAACGCTGTGGCGTCCAAGTCTTAGCTTTGCACAGCGTCGACGATTGAGTAAAGCATAGTGCCAAAAATCGCCACCGCGCAAATTCTACGCAAGCAACGCGACGAACAGCTGATCCTCAGACTACACAGACATTCTCTCGCGCACGCCAATTTAGTAAATCAAGCCATAGAGAAGCACAGCGTCGAGAAGCTCGAGCTTCTCGACGCTGTCGACGATCGTCTCAAACGCCGACAAGTACCACAATCAGCTAAAGAGGCCTGAGCATCGCCACCACCCCAGGAGAAGGGAAAGGCTGATGTGCTGAGTATGAAGAATTGGTAGCTCTCATGCGCTACTCAACTAAAATTGTGGACTACTGATGAGAACCAGACCACTTGGAACTGGAGGGCTAGTTTTATCCCTGCGTCTAAAATATAGACTAGATACCAATAAATAGATTGAGTCTATGTACAGACTGAAGTAATAATTAGAAAATAGCATTTTTACGGTGGTCCTATAGTGCCTTACATAGGTACGTAAAGTAGGGACCCGTCCATTAAATTGCCGCAAATAAGGGTCGAGAGTCAATGGTATCAAATTAAGCCAGCGTCAAGATGATCCAGATTTTCCGACTGTCCAACTTTTGCTGGCAGAAGAGATGACATTATGGAATCGTTTTTACAGCTTCCCTAGCTAGCTAGTGTATCTTTTGTCTAGCTAGCGAACGAAGCATTCGCCGCTCGGAATAGAAGTCGAATTAAAGAAGGGCAAAAAATCAATTTTCTTCAGTTTAAGACTGGCAAGCCAACCCGCGAGTTTCTGGACAGGAGGTTCGACGCGCCGTGCGTGGCGGTCCAAACTTGCACGCTGGGCGCGTCAAGATATGGACTGAAGCGGTTGTTCCCTAAACTGGACCAAGTCAGCAGGGGTGTGCCTCCATGCAGCCCTAGTACAAACCGTTTTTGATGTGCTGGGCGCGCTTGAGTCCTTCCTTGGCTTTCAAGTTTGGGAAGGATTCCCTGCTGCTAGACGTCCGGTCGCCTCCCGAATTTCGAGGCGCCGCGACGTACTTGTGCCCACTCGAGCCTGGTTTTGGGACCGAGTGGGTACCCCAAGGGGGGCGGCTTACGTAGTTAGTTGCTGCGGTGCAGATATGTCCTTGGGCTGGAGCATGTTTGCTCAATGCGTTCTAGTTTGACGACGTCATCCCGATTTAAATGGGAAATGAAGGGCCCATCCTAGCAACGGATGTGGCTGCCAGCCCGGCTGTTCTCAAAGATCGACCCACCTGCAACCTGCTAGGCGCCGAACAGAAAGGGTCAGGCGTCCTAAAAAGGGAGGAGAGAGTGTGGTAAGCTAGAGCACAGGCGAGGTATTTGGCGCGCTCAGGAGAGAGAGCCAGTGTTGGTGTAGCTGTTTATTACTCATCTCCTCCTGAGGCCCAAGGGGAGCACGTGATGTACGCCCCTGAGATTTAGTGCGTGGCGGTCGAATGCGCGCTCAGAGTAGTATCTATGAGTACGCTATGAGATCGCCTAAATCTCGGTCGTTTTGCGCGATGACGTCGGATGACGGAAAACTTGCGTGAGCCAATGTTTCCGCTGACGTCACTGTAAGCAAACGGCTTTGGCGTGCTTTCACGCTACCTGTACATCAGTGCCTCTAGCTAGCCAGGCTTAGTGAAGCGCTAGTCTGAAGCTAGCGACACTGTGAAGGTAGGGATATCACTGCTAGTGCTATTCATAGCACTCAGGGTGCAGTCCTTTTTGCACTTGCCAGGCAATGTGCTCAAACATGTGGGCTCATGCACTGTGGCTTGTACGTATGTGCTGACCTATGTGCCGTTCAGAAACTTTGTTGTGGATGGGACCCCTGGTGTCCTGTCGGGGGATCATTTTCGCTAGGAATGTGGCTATGGTTTGCAATTGTCACCCTCCTTAATGAGGTGTGCAAGTCGCAAACCTCCCCACTTTGTTGTAAGGGATACTTTAGCCAGCCAAGTGCTAGCCTTCCATAGGGCTTAGCACTTATTGGCACTCGTTTGTGGTGAAACGAGTATCTCTCGATATGCTGTGCATGATCGGGGTGCTTGCTTCGCTGTGAGGAAATCTTATGGCGCAGTATATCGTTGAGATAATACTGCTATCGTGCACATAAAAGCTTATGTGCGCAGTTCGTCCGCCTTCTTGAGATGGTTTTAGACTTGCTTAAATGCGGAGATTTTCACGGAGCCCCTTTCAGTGGAGGTGAAAATCTCTAAGTGCCAGGTCGGTACGTCCGCGACGAGGAATTTGAGCTCTTCCCAAGTATCCTCGCCCGGGAATCCGACCGAGCTGACCAACAGTCAAAACTGCGAAGGAATGACAGTCGGACCTTTTTGATCTCCTCTACAAGGTAGGGTTTTTTTGTTGCTAGGCGGGGTGCTCTTTGAGCTCCTCAGTGACATCCATTGTAGCTGAGTTATAGAACTTCAGGCGCGACACGTGGATGTCCTTAACCTTGCCGTCGACAAGGTTTAGGATCTTGGCAACAAGGGGCGTCGTAAGACTTAGCACCCTAACTGGCCCTGCACATGTGACATTTGACAGTGAGCTTGTTAACCTTTTGGGGTTGGGTCATCCAATAAGGACGAAACCACCGACGCCAAAGTTAATGGCGGTGATATTTGTCGCCTTATGGTGCCGCGCTTTCTCGGCAGCCCTCTTTAAAGAGCTTAAGCAATTGCTTGAGAGGCTGCAGATACACGCCGATGCATCTCGTTGATGGCATCGTGTATTTTCAAACTCTATTAGCTGCGCCGCCTTCGCGAGAGTGAGGGTTTTTAACTTGGTACTCTCCATGTCCGCTGGGAACAGCACCGCGAATGGGTTTATTTGCGGCAGCAGTGTAAATGCTGCTATCGGGGCAAGGTTTTGCCTAGCTTGTCTGTTTTGGAGTTGTTCAGAACACTTTGGATAATGTTCGTGAACTTCGGCCAACTTTTGGCCCAGGATTACTCTCCGATAGCAGCGCTCGGCAGGCGCGGATGATCTCGCGGCACACCACTTCAACCGTGCCGTTGCTTTTAGTATGGTAGGCAGATGTAAAGTGGTGTCTCGTTCCGAGTACCGCCGCGAGCTTATCCATCACTTCGTTGTTGAAGTGTCTGCCTTGGTCTGAGAACCAAGTTTTTGGAACGCCAAAGTTGGTGATCCAATCCTTTAGGGCTTTTACCGCACTGTCCGTCTCACAGGTGCGGATTTTAAAGAGCCAGACGAAAATTCTGAATTCTTCCTTAAGGATAAGGATGTACGTCCAGTTTAACTCGCCCTCTGACATGTAGAGATAGTCGAACTGTAGGATTTTGCTGGGATTACTCGCGTGCAGCGTGTGGGCCTGCTCGCTAGTAGCCCGTATTTGAGCTTTGGTCGATTGGCAATGCAAGCATTTGTTCACAAATGTCTTTATGTCATCGCCGATCCCATTTCACGTGAAGTTGTCCTTCAGGTGGTTGGAGGTGTCAGCTTGACCTCTGTGTCCAGCTGGGCCACGGTGGATCATGATCAGAAAATAAATTTTGATTTGAGTCGCTCATTTTGACACGTAGATCTTACCGTCGCGGCTTAGGTATCCGTGGGATGTGTCGCGCTCAGCCATGAGCGTAGTAGCTTCGGCCGGTGGCATAGCCTTTTGGGATTCTCGGATTTTCTCCAGCATCGCGTCCTTGTCAAACGTCCGGGAATCTACGTCCGGGATCGGCACGTTGATTCGGCGTACTTTAGAAGAAGCGCCCCAGCTTTTCATAAGATCGGGTAAGTAATTAAGCTCTTCAGGCACGTGGATAACTACTTTCTCGAACTGAGAGAGTATGAGCGTCCAGCTCTGTATCTTAGAAAACAAATATGCGGGCATATTTGGATGACTTTTCAGCGGATCAGAGATAAAAACGAGGTTACGGTAATCTGTGTAGATGCTCGTCTCCGCGCAGACGGTTATTAATCCGTCTGCGCCATAGAGTAGACAGTGGAGAAAGCCTCCTTTTCACAGATCGGCCATCTAGACATGGCTCCGGAAAAGCCGCCGCTGACTAAGGCCAGCGGCTCGTGGCGTTGCTCCGCTTGATTCTTTGTAGCATCCTTCTGTGGTATTTGCATGAAAACACCGGCTCAGTAATATTCTGAGGCGTCGGTGGTCATGCAAATCCTCTTATAGGGATCCAAGTGGCTCAACGTGGCTCGCTCAGAGATGAGGTGCTTGATGTCCTCGAAGAGCTTGTGCACTTCTGGGGTCCAGACGTCAGACCCCAGTTGCACTTTCTCTACAAGCGCTTTCTCTTTAGAACCTTGCATTTTTTGGTTAAGGTCAACAGCAGGGCTTGCAACGGACCAACGTTTTTGTTGTACTCCTGGATGCCCTTGGGCATCCAATTTATCGCGCAGATATATTGTTGGAGGTCGCCCGCCGTCTCGGGTCTCTGCACAGAAGCAGACCGTCGATACGGCGGGGATCGAGGATTATTTCATCGGCAGTGATGATTCTGCCGCACCACTTTGCCTTGCGTGTGACGAGATTTCATTTGCCCGGGCTGAGAGTAAAGTTCCACTTTCGGCACAGCGCAAGGAACTTGTCCACGATTTCCATGTGCTGGGCAAAAGTGGTGGCGTGGAGCAGTCAATCGTCAAGCCATATAAGGATATTTTTGGCTATATCCTTAAATGCTTGAGTCGCTCCCACTTGCAGGTGGATACCTGAGGTTTTAGCTCCTTGGAGGGAGCGGAGCGGTTCATACAGCGTATGAGAGTCCGCTCCGCGGAACTTCCGCCTTGAAGGTATGCTTATGCCTATCCTCGGGATGTATACTTACTTGGAGGTGAGCATGCGTCATATCCATCTGTGCGAAGAAGTGCGCCTTCTGCACATCTAGGAGCATGGTGTCCATGTTAGGCATAGGCCGATCGTCTTTAATAGTAGCATTATTAATAGGTCATTGGTCCACCGTCATGCGGAACATGGCAGGTGGGGCCTTAGGGACGAGGAGGGTGCCGCAACCCAGTCGACGCTGTGAACTGGGCGGACGAGGTTTTCACCTTCGAGTCCTGAGCCCTGCTTTGCACAGGATTGGCTCCTTATTTTAAAGGAATGCGGATTGGGTCGATGTTACTAGGATGCCTACCAGTTAGTTTTTAAGGATGACGGAAAACTTGCGTGAGCCAATGTTTTCCGCTGATGACACTGTAAGCAAACGGCTTGGGGCGTGCTATCACGCTACCTGTACCTCAAACCGAGGAGCCGATCGCCGCGACAAACAACCAATACCCGCTACGTACCAAACCTATACATACCATTCCAACCGAGGTCGAGTCCCTCTATCAATCGCTAAAAAGTGCCCTCTAAATTACTACTAAGCTAAAAGTAAACATTTGAAGTCCTCCAGATCTTCTTCCCCTTCCCTCAAAGACTCACTCCCCCCAAACCGCTCCCCCTCAAAAGCCCCCCCCCCGTTTTTCCTCCCCCAGTGCTCTCCTCCCATTCTCAAGTTAACCTTCTCAACAATACGGACAAAATAAGAAAGAAAAGAGAACCAAAGAAACAAGCAAACATGAAAATTATGCGGTACCCGAAGATGCTTCTCCGTTCTTCAGAAGCTGTAGGCGTCGAGGCGAGCTTGGCTGACAGTAGATTTGCTTATCTTGTCGTGGGAGGCGTGGCGAAGAGATGCACCGGCTAACTGCTGGGCAAGGCCCGGTTGCGAATCCCTTTTATAGGTCGCGCAACATGAGATTCCATCGCCCGTCGTTCTCTCTCTGTCTACTCACCAGTCGCCACCCATTTCTGTTCTGTGGAATTGCTCTCATACTTTTCAGGCGAGCCACTAACATTGCAGAATTTTGGCAGACTCATCATACAGGCAGCCCTCTTTTCATACCACCACTGAGAGTGCAGACCACCACCTTGGGAGATTGCGTCTCCTTAGATGTCGCTATGAAAACTAAGTTTTCACAGCGCCCACACCTCTGTGCGGGCGGTCTCGTGGTCTCAAAACATGTCCGAAGAGTAGTGCCAGCCATGCCAATACCTCTCCGCGTCAGCCGACTCTTTAGGAATGGCATGTTTCTGGACAGGAGAATGTTTGCGCCGTGCGTGGCGGTCCAGACGTGCGATATGGGCGCGCCAAGATCTGGACCGTAGCGGTTGGTCCCTAAACTTGACAAAGCCAGCAGGGGCGTGCCTCCATGCAGACCTAGCACGAACCCTATTTGGTGTGCTGAGCGCGCTTGAGCCTTCCCTGGCTTTAAATTGTGGGCAGGCTTCCCTGCTGCTAGACGTAGGTAAGGCGAACGTAGTTTCGAAATACCTCCGAAGCCCCCCCCCCCGAGCTCCTTCACAGCCTCTGCGCCCTCCAGCCCAAAGAGTGTGGTGACGCTGCCAATGCGCAGTGAGTGCGCCTTGCCTACAAACCGGTGGATCTTGGCGGCCTCGACCATCTTCGACATCCATCGACGGAACTAGATCTTCGTTATCTCCTTCCTTGTCGCTGGATCGCGAAATACAGGCTGCTGCGCTATGTCGGTGCCCCTCGGGTCACCGTCGCGCAGGAAGAGGCACTTGACCGAGTTGGCAGGGCTAAACAGCTCGATCGCCGGCCCTGTGGAGAGGCAGGGCTAGTGCCTGTACATCCCTGTGGGATCCGCTTTCGGTTTCTTGTAGTTTATGACAATGTCTTTCCCACCTCTGCGGTTGGCCACGATCTCGATGCCGCCGCGGTGGATCCGGAAGTCCGGGTTTCATCCCCGCCCCGCCTCCTCTGGGAATGAGAGATGATCTCCCAGGAGTTTTATGTCCGCCCAACAAGTGTTGGCGATCGCCCACATGACGACGTCGATGTCGCTACCCTCCAAATCACACTGCTCGCGCATGGAGAGCATGTGCTCGGCCATGATTGGCGGGCGCGGCGGCTGAGTATCAGGCTGGAGCTTGACCAGCACCTTGGTTACTTCGAGCATGCGAATGCTATAGCGCCCCTTGTGGCTGCAGAGGCCGACTGTGCGCTGCACCCGTCGCTCATAGTAGAGCTGCGTAGTGGACACGCAACTAGTGGCGTCGCCAATCGGTGTTGAGGCCTTTGCGTGTGCTGTCAAACTTCTTCTTGCGCGGAAGCCTCGGCGCCCGCTAAGCGTACTGCTTGAAGGATATTAGCACACCTTCCTCCTCCTGCAGATACTCTGCGGAGGGGTGCAGGTTCGTGGCAAACTTCTCCAGGTCGATGCCCGTCCGCTCGCAAAACTCGAGAAAGAAACGCCTGTGGATTCCATCACCGCGGGGACAAAAACGCTAATCCCGGATAAAATTAATCGGGGCTGACGTCGATTTGGTACCGTTTTACGAAAC
>JAULCF010068894.1:0-12669 GCA_032361265.1 Devaleraea mollis | reverse complement strand
GTTGGTGTGAGGCTCCCGGACCTCTATAGCATTAGGTTGTAGTGGCCCTAACAAAATTTAAAATAGATTTCTTGCCCATGCGGCCGAGTTCCTCTTCTAAAAAGGGGTCATTGAAGAAGAAGTCAATCGCAACTTGTAGCTGCCTATCAAATTCAAAGCTATCTTCTCATAACGACAATATTATCAAAACTCCAAGGCAGGAAACATACAGTACCGGAGTGGACAAGTAATAATTTAAAAGTTATATCTTGAGCTTTTTCATTTTCTTGTGTGGCCTGCACTGCATCGCCTCAACCAGCGACAAGTTCTATATGGACTCCCGGTTCCCGTTAATTCAAACTTGGTAATAGAAAAGTCGTTTTCCACCGACGTAGTGTTAGGAAAAGCGGTAGCAAGACCGCTAACGAAAATTCTAAGCTGATATGGAGGCAGGCCAGGCCCAGGACCGAGTCAAAGTTTCCGCGTGAGCCGCTGGAAGCTATCGTAAGGCCTAATTGGCCTCAAGGTAGCTTTCCGCGACTCACTCGGAAACGATGACTTAGTCCTGTACCTGTCTTTCCTCCAATTTGAAATTATTGCTCATGAGAGGGCTGGAAACTCGTTCCTCGCGAAGGACTGCTGCTCTGCGAGAAAGATCCGCGCACCGCGCCACGAGTGCGCCATGGTTCACTCTTAAACCCAACGATTCGATGCTCGAAACTCGTGACTCGACTTAAGTTGAGCTTCGAGGGCGATATGGAGGACCATACCGCCATTGATAAAGTCACTGAAAGTACGACTTCACGTTCTAAAACACATGACGCCGTATGTAGCGCTGTTTTGGGCACCATAAAGCGGAGTCATGAAGTTATATTAGGCGCCTTGCTACCTAACCTTATTTTTGACGCCTCTAGGCGAAACGCCTAGATTGAATAGACCTGGCGTAATGAAGATCTACTCGTCGGCGCAGAAGAAGGGGATGCTATCAGGGAGGGTGGTGATAAAGTGGTTGGCGCCGGGCCAGCAGATCTTAAGGATACGGCGGCGATGTAGAAGGAGGTCCCAGTCTTCGGACGGGAGGTCTCTAACGAGCGGGATGGTTAGCTCAGGGTTGCAGCTGCTTCTAGAAGCGTGCGTAGTATTCCGCCTGCCTGGAAAATTGCGGGCTAATCGCTGGAAGACAGCTTGGCTGAGCACTTGTTTAGTGGGTTCAGGAAATTTAGTGAGTTCTCGCGGGTAAAAGGTGGGGGGAAAGTTGAAGCCAGGCTCTTCTTCAAGCTTCTGGGGAAAGAAAGCGCGGGGGAGAGGAGGAAGGGATTCGAAGCGGCGTAAGTTGAGTTGAAAGAAACGGCATGAGGACGCCCGTAGTCGCGTACAGCCGCGGAGTCGAGGAGGCTCCCACGGTAGGAGCACGGAGAGATGTCCCTAGCGGATGTTAGTTCTAGGTTGAATCAGGATAAGGGAAGAATTTCCTGCTTATGCACCATGGTAGACTTGGGGAAATTACACTTGCTATCGAATCAGGTCATCTGCCGTTTGTGGAAGCCATGCAACTGGTCGACGGCGTCTCCGGGCGGGATAAGGCAGAGCAAGTGCGTCATTCTGCACACAGAAGCCGTGACCCGGTGGACGTTGTAGGTGGCGCGTTTGTATGGGATAGAGTAGATGAGTTCTAGATATCTGTAAATTTTGTCTATATTTTTGAGGATAAAAGCTTTGACTACTGCGTGGGAGCTGAAAGCGACTCCTGGAAGTTTCATACCGCTATCTGCGGTTTTTAGCTTGAGGTAGTAGGAGTAGGTGAGCTTAAATAAATCCGGGTTCATGGTGACCAGAATGCAACGGACTTGCTGGGATTGAGGATGAAGATTATCTTCGCACCCTTCTCTGCAATATTGCTGAGGGCTCTCTTGACGGATCTGATTTTTCCACAGGGAGTATTTTCGTAAGAGTACCAGCGGTGGAAGAAGAGGTAAAACTCGAGGTGTATGTGGAGGAGGATTGCCTGAGTATCGAGGGCGAAGAAGAGCATGCTTGACGGGTCACCTTGTTGCATTCTTTCTTTGATGCGTAGCAGGCTGTCGTCTAATCGAAGGAACGGAACGCACTCCCTAAATGGCGCTCGATAAGCGGGGTAGAGTAGGGGCGTTAATAGCGACTGCGTCGAGCATATATTTCCGCTTGGTTCTCTGAAGAATTTTAAGCCATTCACTGAGACGGTGATGAAGTCGTCGTCAGCGCCGTGAGCCAACATAGCGTCGCGAAAATCGTGGATGCATGAGCCTAGTCCGCATCGGACGCCGCGGGACACCTGTATTTGTGCCAAATAATATAGGACCTCGTCGTTCGTTGAGGACATGAGGACCGTCGTGACTAGTCTCCGGAGGACTGTGCCAATAAAAATTGGTCTGATTTTCTTCTCACCCTTGTTGATTGCAAGGAGGTTCGCGGCGGAGAGCAGATGACAAATTGCGACGAGAACTCACCAGCGGCCATATTATTGATGACAAGAGTGAGAAGGTCTAGGACGGAGTGCTCGTAGTCAGCGCGTATCTCAGAGGAGGCGATAAGGTCTAGCCTTCGCACGTCCATCTTGTCGGGTTCTGGCGCAGAATCACTTTCCATTCCTCGAAGAGCTTCTCTGACGGCGTCAGATCAAATCTTAGGCTTTTGGGGGAGCTCGTGATCTGGTATGATGGACACTGGTCCCTCAGATGTGGGGTGGAGTAGTTTAATTTATCCTTAAACGAAGGAATTCAACTAACAGTAAGCAAAAAATGAAATGAGGGATCAGAAGAATAGGACGCCTAATGAACAGGCCTTAATAGATAAGTGCGTCGGGAAGAAAGCCCTTATAGCTCTTATTTCATGTACAAGAAAAGCTCTAGAACAGAGAATCTGATAGGATCTCTAAGGTCTTTACAGCTCCTCACAGTTTCTGGCAAAGTGGCGGTCTGAGTTTACGCGACTGTGAGATTGCGCACGGCAGTAGCAGGACCCTGTTCTGATCAGATCTAGACTGTACTTATTGCATCTTTAATTGCTTTATTAGGCGGCGGTTCATTTTCGATATGCCTGCGATATTAGGCTGTCTAAAATAAATTAGTTGCTTGCTTCTTATTTTTTCCAAACTGTAGATCTAACATAGCTTTAAATTACTTCGCAATTTCGCAAAGCAAATCAAAGGCCGTCAGCTGCTTGTGCGACAATTTTCGCAGCCCTTAGAAATTCCGTTAACGCGTTAACGGCATGAAAGCCCTAAAATCTCTAACTTAAAATTTAAAAAGTCCAAATTGAAACTATTTCAGGACTTTAAGTGAAAACCCTGATACAGCAAGGCCTGAATTATCAGTGATGATTCAGAGTCCATCTCTGTACAGTACAGGACGCTACGACGCTGCTTCATTTTTGGAAAATTCTTTAAAGAAACAAGGAAAAATTCGGAAGTCGTTGATAATGCTTTAAAGATAGACTTTTTGACAGAGAGAGAGGCTTTTTTGATTTCATGATCAGCCTTCGCCCCCCACTAGGGGCGGTGGATGATCATGAAATCAAAACTCTTTCTCGCGAGCGACTACTTCTTTTAACCAAATTCGCAGTTGAATCACCCAACCTAGAATCACGGCCTCTCTCTCGTGTGATTACTTCTATTAAAAGAAAGCACTGTTTTAAACTTTAGCGTATAACACTAATGCACTTTCGGTTAAAAGAAGTAGTCACTATAGAAAGAGGTCGCGATTCTTGGCTGGGTGATTACCTATTTAAACAAAAAGTACAACTTTAAATAGTACTTTCGGTTAAAAGAAGTTATCACTCGAGAGAGTGGTCGTGATATTCTTGGTTGGGTGATGCAACTCAACAGTCTTTTCATGAATTCATAATCGGTCACCGTCCCCTTCTTTCGGTTAAAATAAGTGAATACACGACAGAGATCTCCCTCGAATGATCATTTCTTTTAGCTGAAGGAAGTGACTCTTGCCTGGGTGATGAAACTGAAAAGTCTTGCGATGCTATGTTATAGCGCGCCTTCTGTTGTATAAATATTTTAATAATACTATAGTATGAATAAAAGCTTGATTATTCATGGCTCTGGATAATCGGCCTGTCAAGCCGGCATCGCTAAAAAACGTGTTTCCATCTCGAGTATGTTCGAGATGGGAACGCTTTTTGTAAATGATCTCGATCAGCCGATCGCTGGCGATTTCGGCAATTTTGCTTGGCCTTCGGGAGGTTTTCTCGGGCAAAATTCTCTCTGAAGATCGAGCAAAAATGTCGAAATCGCCGATCGCGAGATCATTTCTTGTCTGTAGTAGGATATTGTTGTTGCTTAATGTCCATGGACATAAGCATATGCTCATGCTTTGCTGTTGTCGGTAGGGTGAGCAATCGCCTGTCTTTCACTAGCGAACTTTGACGTACTGGTAACGTGTTAGCACGCCCAATCTTGTGCTTAACGTGATATAATCAATGACAACAGCTGCTAACATCGGCTCAAACAAACTGTGCGTCACTCGCCGTGATTGCCAAAACGACCGAGTTTTAGGCGGTCCCATAACTTACTCATAGACAGTGCTATGAGCGCCGTATTTTACCGCCAAGAAATTAATCGCGTGAGTTCATTACATGATAGTGAAATCTCGATTGAATGAAGAAGCACAGAAGCGAGTACTGATCAAGTGACTCACTTGATCGGATTCATGGAAGTCGATGCAAGTGATATTGAGGATTACTGCAATCATTACTTCAAAATAAATGGGCAGATGCTGAAGCCGAGCAAGGACTTCGAGGAAGCAAAAGCACAAGCTTTTATTGGAAGGCTACTGGAAGATCTGGGAGAAGAGCAGCAGCTCAAAGTGCCACATCTGATGACAAAGTATGAAGATACATCAAAAGCAAGTGACTTGGAAATCTTCTCTGTAAATAGAGATTTAAAGAAATGTCTCAAGTCCTCAAGCATGGCGATGAAATCTGTAACAGAATCAAGGGGTAACAGATCTGCGGCAGTATATGCCAGCAACAAAATGGCAGCGATGAATTCTACAAATCCGAAGAATTTGGAGCACCGCAAGAACGGCACTTTGACCATATGCAAGGTGCATCCAGAAGTCATGCACTTTTGACTGACATACCCTGACAACGAAGATCAGGCAATTGGACACCCAAAAAGGAAGCGGAGGAGCGGTGACAAAAAGTATGCAAAAAACGAGGCTCAGCATCAAAGGACAAAGGTGACTGTTGGAAGAAGTACGTGCCAAAAGGACAGAATGCGGCTAAATTTATGAAAGGCTTAATGTATGCGTATAATATGCTTTATTAAAATAGTCTGAGGAAGCTTCCTCCGATACTGAATTTTTCTATTATGCTCGCAACGATAAAGTAGATCCAGAAGACGTCATTGACGGCGGACCAAGCATAAAGTTTGTTACAAGCGAAAAAGACTTGTCTAACCCTTTACCACATGCACCGACGCTAGCTACAGAAACTGGGCAAAAGACAAAGGCAACACACAAAGGAAAGTATCAAGGTACGTACGTACAAACGTTTGACAAAGAGCCTATGTTTCTACCTGCTCTATCTGTACCAACATTCGATCAACGATTGATAAGCGTTGGGAAACTGGCAAAGAAGGCAAATCCATTTTTTACACAGCAAAATGTATTAATATCAAAGAACTTGGTCATCCCAAAGGATGCTAAATTAGTTGGCACATGGGATAAAGCAGACAACTAGTACAAAGAGAACATGAACAGAGAAAAACATTGTCAGAGATGCCAGAAGTAGTCAAGCCGAAAAACGATTCACTAACTAACGCAGTTATGAATCATAGCAACGACGAAGCAATAGCAGAGTTCAAAAAGTAGTACCCAAGTGCGTCAGAAAACTTGCTGACGCGCGGCATCGAAACAAACGAGCTGCAAAGTGAAGTCTGTGAGCCTTGTATTGTGGTCAAAAGCAAACGGAAGCCAGTTCCAACAAAAGAAAGGCATATGCCAAAGCCACTCGAAGAAATAGGATCAGACACCACAGGGATGGTAATCCCAGAAGACATAAACGGCAACAAATACCTGCAGATAGTTGTGGGTCGGGCAACTGGTTACTGCACAGGAGCAGCGTTAAAGAAAAGTCGCAAGCGGGTACCGCTATCAAGAAGCAATCGCGTTCATCCAGAGACAAGGAAACGTCATCGTGAAACGTTTCCACACGGACATCGCCAAGGAAGAAACAAGCAAAGACGTAACACATTTCTTTCAGCAGCAGGGCACTGCGCAATATCAGACGGCGCCACACAGTTCACAATCAAATGAGACGGTTGAACGACGATTCCTAACGATGTTTTCCGCAGTAAGAGCGGGAATGAACAGGAGAGATTTGCCCTTGAAACTCTGAACATACGCTTGCTGGGACGTAATCGATAAGAGAATTTTATTTCCCTTCTTTCGAGACGGCAATTTGATGAAGTCACCTCATGCAACGCTGATGGAAAACTATATACAGACGGGACCAATACTTTCGCCAGATGTATTAATGCCCTTCGGACAACACGGACATTTAGTTAACACAGCGCTGATGAAGAAGAACATGGATGTACGAGCTATTCGAGAAAAATACCTCAGGGCTCTGGGTCCGGACCTCTTCCTAGTCTGGAAGTCGGAAAGCAAAACGAAAGCTACCATCAGGGCAAAAGCGTTCATACTATCACAGCACACACGAAAAAAAAGAGCGACAAACTTAAGCTTGTTCGATCAAGCAGCAGAGATACCGACAGTATACATGACTGCATACTATTCGTGGTACTCAGACTGGATAATCCACTCAACAAACAAACGCGAAAAAGTGCGCAAAGTCGGAAAGAAACGTATGCCCAAAAAGATAAAGTCAAATGGAAAAACGAAGGCCAAATTCTTCTACAAGAACAACGACAGACAAAAGAATCTGAAGAGACGAAAGGTACCTGTCACAAATGAAGTAGGGCTGGCTGAAACAACCAATACGACCTGTTGTGATCCTGTAGAAGAAGGGAAAGACGAAGTAAGACTGTTTACAAGGCTAGGCGGGGAAGATTTGGAGGAAAAAGAAACAAAAACGTACTTCGCAAACAAAGAAAAATAAATGGCGCAAGAGGCAAGAATTCCACCACAAACGCCAAAAAACCTAAAAGAAGCAAAGAATACAAAGGAAGATAGTCAGTGGGACACAGCATAGGATTCCAAGATCGATAAGCACGAAACCGAGTTTAACATATGGTCATACGAGGACAAGCAGCCTGGAGACCGACCGCTACCTTACCTCATGAAACTAAAAGCAAAAACGAATTTGTACAGAGGTCTAGAAAGATGTAAAGTCAGATGTGCCTTTAGGGGTGATCGTATGACAAAGGGTTATGATTTCGACGAAACCCGCACATCCCCACGTTTGCCTTCCCAATCTGGCAGACGTGTCAATCTGGTAGGCGCCGTAGCCAACAGACAGTGCATTGAAAGCTTGGACATACCAGGCGCATTCATGAGATCGACGGCATATCCAAGATTCTGCATTGTCATGCAACAGCCTACACGAGCAGATGGCTCATTCAAAGCTCCTGGAAATATATGTGTTATGAGAAGGGCAATGAAAGGAAACCCTAGCGCGGGTGCCCAATGGGCACGCTGGAGGGATCACTGGCTCAAACAGTGGGGCTGGACGAAGATTATGGCAGAACCATCAATGTCTTGGTGTTACACGCCAAATGGCGTCGCAAGGATGGAGGTCGATAAAATGATGAATGTTTGGTATGTGCGCCAACTAGAGAAGATATGGACAAGTTGGCTGAACCGCTAAAACTCTGGGGCATACAAATTCAAAAGCTAACTGCAGATTCAACCATAGAATCGACGATCTCTGGTTTGGACACGGAACAACAGGCTTTTCAGCAATGTGGGTCAAAATTGATTCTGTTGGCTGGAGGAGGAATCAAAATATCGAATCTGAAAATCATCGAAAAGTTAATGGAAAAACAAGGTATGACTGGTGCAATATCGACAGCGACACTGTACAAAGTATCAGCAGATATGTCACGCTGAAAAGAAAACGAAGAAAAAATGCCGCTAAAACCGTACCAAAGTGCAGTGGGTACTCTACGCGTTATTGCTGACACAACTCATCCTAGAATAGCCTATATTGTGGGAATTTTGGGATGATATTTGCACGAATCTGCACAGCATGGCCGCAATGAAACAAATATACAGATCTGACATCGATGTATTTCATCCAGAGCAAACCAAGGACTAACTTACCCAAAGCTTAGACCATTGCAGCTTAAAGGATTTACAGATTCGGACTATGCTGCAGTTTCTACAAAACCGGTAGGACCGACTTTATTCAAGCAAGCAATGAATAATATAGGATTTCTGGCATCATGAAACAGACTAAATCGATCAAGAGGCGTCTTACACTGTTCGTTTCTCTCTGCATGATGATCAATATCGACTGCACAAAAATACTGATTATGCCGTTCGACTATAGGTACAACGGATACTAACTGTAATACCGTTAAGGGTCAAAGTAACTTACCGTTACGCAATCTCTCTTTGTATATAAGGAGCAAATAGCATTTGCTCCATCAAAGATAAAAGAAGTAACTAGCCTGACCATCTAAAACATCCAAGCGTGCGAAGCGTCGTACCCCGAAGGACCAAGCTGAAGCTGCCGAACCCGGCAGCTAGAGGCCAAAAGCTTAGCGGTGATCGACGCCAAGCGTACCGCAAAGAAGAAGAAGGACGAGGAACAGAGGAATGCCCTCGCTGACCTCGCTGAAAAGCATAAGTAGCGCAGCGGGAGTCTCGACAAAGAGGCTGCCAACAAACGCACCCTCAACAAAGAGGGAGTCTCCGAAAAGGCCGGCGATTTTATAAAAGCATCCCCCCGTCTGCGCTATCCGGGGCCGCAACCTTAACGACTGCACGCAATCTCAACAAAGAGTTAGAGACCCCCGCGGTCAGCGCCTAAGCACCCCGCCAGAGTCAGGCGCCTCTTACAAGGAGGCACGGTCTCAGCAACCAATCGCTGTGTTTGACTTGCAGGCGAACGAGCAAGATGACTTGAACGCCGCAAAGAAGGGGAGAGCCGACAAGGAATTTTAAATCCAAGGCCGAGGAAAAGCTGAGGCCGACTAAGAGGAAAGGAAGAATAGCAAGCAGATGCTGCGTGAAGACATTGAAGAAGAGAAGGACTACGCCAATGACTATCGGGACCTTATTAGCATCAGTTTTACTATGAAGAAGCACGAACGCTGCGCGCCGAGAACCCGGAGAAAGTTTACGACGGGATGAGACTGAAGTCGCTATGGAGATGCGACTCAAAAAATGTCAAGAAGGCGTAGGACGAGCAGCTCAACAAAGAGCTGCGGCGCAAACAAGCCGCGATGAAGAGACGAAAAGTTCTGTGACTCATGACATCCCCGTGTCCGCCCCGACCGAAGTCTGGCACGAAGTAATTGAGTCCCCCCACGCAAAGACGGATCAGGAGCGTGGCCGGCTAAGCCATCTCTATCGTTTATGAAAGGAATAAATGACAAGGAAAAGCGAGACGCGTATGGCCTATGGGCAGTTGAAGGCATCTTGCCAAAAGGTTTCTAAAATTTACTTGCCGAGCCCACAGTGTCCATCACGCCGACCGTCCATAATGAAATGACGGCGCCGACAGTCCACAATGAGACGGCGGCACTTACCCGCCCCCCAGCCGTGAATTTACAGAATTAAATGCTCGTCAGTAAAACGACTGACAATGCACACAAGACTCTATACTTCACCTACTGCGAGGACTATTTGCGCCCTGTACAGAAGTACAAGGCCTACCACCACGTCGAACATCAGCGCTACCTTTAAGGCTAGCGACCGAAGCCGCCAACATTCAAGGCGAAAATGTTGACGACATGGCTCGAGTCCTTTCTCATGTATTGGTGCTACAAGAATCCAACCGGAGAAAAGTGGACGTATGAGGAGATCAACGATTAAGAGTCGTTAAAATATATCCGACTTGGTTAAAGAAGAGGGAGCAGACGCGCTCCTCTACTTTCCTGCGAAAGCAAAGGCTCGTTTACAAATAACGGGCCTCATGCCGCCACGTGGCCTACAAGCTCGTCATGGCTACGCATCTTGCGTTCCGTGACAGGGCCGAATTCGCCGACCAACGAAAAGTAGCGAGAATTCGGACCTCATCGGATATCTGAGCAAAGAGGAAGTCACGAACGTGATTCTTCGTGAACGCTTGCTGAAAGGAATCGCTGATGGGCTATCGATTAAGGACGAGTTTGAGAAATGGTGCGATTTTCTGCGTGATGAGGCAGAAGACATGGACAAAAATGGAAAAGCGAACGTTGCCAGTGATAAAGCAGTTGATGGAAGCGCAGGCGGCCGAGCTATCTATAACCAGCCACGAGGACGCAGCCATGCCGCTTTCCAAGGGCATGGTCGCGGTAGCGGTAGATCCTACTTTCAACAAAGAGGAGGGTACCGCGTTGGATGTCAACAAGTGAGCTACCAGCTGGAGGAGGACGAGGTCTTGATATGCCTTCGCCTGCATGGAAGCAGGGCAAGAATAGCCCCCAGTACCAGGACACCGGACGTGTCCGTGGCTTAGGAAGTGGCCTGCGCGCACATAATGGTCGAGGAGAACAAGGAGTCAATCGAGGAGAAGCTCGAGGACACGGAGTCCCCTATAAAGAAATCAGTGTGCGGCGCGTTACAGATGAGGAAAGACCGAGGCGCAGACTCATTTCAGGATCGGCGAATAGCGCAGAGACTCTGTGCTCTAGATGGTGGGCTTAGACCTTTAAGACGCCCGGTCTCAGTACGAGTTACATCGACGCCAGGGGCACAATCCATAGGAGTCCCCGATGCGTATCAACAAAGATAATATGCGGAGCAGTACCATGTTTTCTGCGAGTGCCCTAACGTCGCATACGGCGACGACTTTAACCACATCTGGGGAAAGTTGACAGCGACAGAGGAACGATTTAAACAGAACCAGTGGGACAACCATGTCAAGCAGACGCAAAAAGACACAGAGGGCCCGGATCCATTTAGTACTATCCTACTTGAAACGGTAGGTTAGCTACGCCCAAGTTCGATGGCTCTCGGAAAGAGACCATGGGCCTGGAGCACGAAAAAAAAGTTCGGTCGACTGCAAAAAAGAAGTCGAAGATCCGATGCAATTTAAAGGGCCCTCGGCGCAAGCAATCCCCGCGAGGATTGTGGCACGAGTATGCAGGTTTCTACACTCAAGCACTCGTAAAGAGACTCTGAGTAGCAAAACGCCTAAAATCTTGGTCACCGATGACACAAGCAAAGTCTTTGCGCAAGGTTTTCACAATGAAAAATCAGTCCACAAAGAGACGAAAAGATGCAATCCAAGCTTCACCTGATAAACAGATTAACGGTGCTTATGCGTACTGTATAATTGATACAGGCTCGGAAGTAAATTTTCTTGGCCGCAAACATCCCAAAGAGCTTGAAAAAGTCGGTATCTCTTACGTAAGATGCCACTGCATCATTAACTTGTAATAAAAAAGTTAAGGATGCAGTGGAATCTTCCACAATGAAAGAGGCCTTCGGTTCGGCATCAGCAACAGCCGAGGATATATTCACACTATCTACCTTGCGGCTAACCATAGCTGAAGTCCCGGTCGTGTTTAAGAACATCCATCTGTATCTCCATGAGAAATCTAACGAGATAATTCTCGGCTTGTCGTTCACAGATGGAGTTGGGTACAATATCAGCTCACATATGGCTGAACACCACGCGAAACTCGATGATCTGAATTTCAATCTCAAAGATGAAGTCCAGAAAGTGTCAATTGTGCGGCTGATTCACTCTGAGAATCGGGCAAGCGATTACGTCCCAATACAGATGGATCTGCGCGCACCTCTTGATGACGCTGACCCATTAGAAGAGGACTTCCGGTGCCCAACTAAAGGTCAAGTAGACCCTAAGGAGGAAAAAGCTCTTATTTCTGCTATGAAAGATAGGGCCTATGCTTAAATCAAAAATTATAGAGCTGGCGCTTTCTATCGAAAGCAGATCCGTATGAACGCTGAGGCGCAGGTAGAATACCTAATAAGGGAACACCGTTCAGTCTTTTATTCGAAGTTAACTGGTAGACCTCCCTGAATCATAGACTCCTTTAGAATTCCTCCCAAGGAAGGAGTGAATCCAGTGCAAAGCAGGGCGCGCCAATATCCGCCACAACAAAGTATCCTCATTTGGCTCGATGATTGGCTACTCCACGCAACCACTTTCGTCGTGCACATGACAATAATGAAAACTTCCTTGTGCTGTGCCGAGCTTGGAACTTTACCATCAGCACGGGTAATTTTAATATCGTAACACAAAGGCAACGTTGTGCGGCAGATTTGTTACCGCGGCCGGTATCACCCTCGATCCCCGCCGCATCGACGATTTTCTCTCTATGCAGAGACCCAAGATGGCAGGGAAACTCCAACAATTTATCTGCGCGATATATTGGATGCGCTAGGGTATCCCGGAGTACAACAAGAATGTATGTCAGTTGCAAGCCCTGCTGTTAACCTTAGAAAAAAGGTACGGTTTTAAATTTAACACCGTGGGGACAAAAAAATTGAAAATACGTCGATTTTTTTACGTTTTGACGGATTGAATGAAACGGGGATCCCTGATTGTTGGAACCGTACAGAC
>JAULCF010067783.1:0-12676 GCA_032361265.1 Devaleraea mollis | reverse complement strand
AAGAAGTTGGACGAGAGGCTGAAGATCAGGGCGAAGATGGAAGCGCATCGGATGGAAAATGCGAAGTACGTCCCGGATCCAGACATTGTTTCGGCGCGCGGAGCTGCCCCAGACGGTGGGCCCTCCGCCCGCCGTAACTAGAGCTTCGAGAGGAGCGGAGGCTCGGGGGAGGGAGGGAGGGGGGTAGGGGCCGGGATGTGTTTCTCGGCAGGGGTTGGGGGGGAGGAGAGGGAAGGTTTCTCGGGCGGAGAGTGGTTTGCACGTCCACACTACGAGAGGGTCGGTGCTCTGGCTCATGGTTGGCAACGGGAGCTTGGTATCGATGACTTTACTGCTAAGATTCTGAGGGAGGGTATCCGCGACCCGCCGCAGAATCCGGAGTGGGGTAAGGGTGAGATGCCTTTGATACCTCAAAAGCCTGAGGAGAAGGATTTCGGTAACAAATCTGTGGAAAAAGGGCTGCGGAGAGATGCAAGGGCGTGGGAGAAGATAACGAGAGACCAGGCGACGTTGTTGGTGAAGAAAGGGTATGGTATTGCCTCGAGTTTTGTGTGTTGGGAGGGAGTAGACGAGGATGGAGAGAGGAAGGGTCGATTTGCTCAGATCCTTACTGATCTTACAGAATGGTGGGAGGGAAGGTCTGTGCGTATGGAGAAACCGGCTGAGTTTGCAGCGCAGGTCGAGGAAGTTGACCGGTTTATCTCCTTTGATGTAAAATTGGGCTATCATCACTTCTTCTTGCATCCCTTCATACGGAACTTCTTTCTCTTTCACTGGGAGGGAAGATACTTCCGGTGTATCGCACTACCGTTTGCATGGTGCCGCTCGGCGTTCTGGTTTGTCAATCTGATGAATCCTTTTGTGGGGAGGATGAGGAAGTGGGGATATCGGATATTGGAGTATATCGATGACTTTCTAGTTGCACAGTCTGTCGGCAGAGTGGCGACTGAGTGGGATTGCATACGAGCATCTAGACGGATTGATTGGCTAATGGGTAAACTAGGCCTAGCGCGACATCCGACGAAGGGCGTGTGGGAGCGAAGGGCGACGCGTGTAGAGCATCTGGGTTTTGTATGGGACTCGAGGGAGATGAAGTTACGATCACGGAGAAGAAGCAGGAGAAGGTGAGAGCTCATGCTAGGAGCCTACTGAATGAGATGGCAAGAGGCCGTGGGTGGGTCAGCCGTGATTCACGACGCTCGTTTGCTGGTGTTGCTACGGAACTAAATCTTGCACTACCGCTTGCCCTGTTCTACACACGCTCTTTTTACAACGTGATTTGTGACTATTCTGAGGCGAGGAACCCTGCGTCACGTACATGGAGCCGAGTTAGGATGTCCAAGAACGGGAAGAGAGATCTGAAGGAGTGGCGTAGGATTGGTCAAGGAGGAAGGATGTTCGTTGAGGAGGAACCGCAATGGGCGCTTCACACAGACGCAGCCGAACTCGGATGGGGAGGTACTGGTGGGCCGGACGACGGGGCTGGAGCGGAAGGAGTGCGACCAGCGGCCGGAGTATGGACTGAGGAGGATAGGAAGCAGAGCATCACTTTGCGCAGGGTACATTTATGGATTGATAATATTGGAGCCAAGTTTATCGTACAGAAGATGAGCTCGCGGTCGCCGGCGTTGATGAAAGAGTTGAGGGTGTTACATCGACTGGTTACTAGGCTTGGTATCACCCTCGTCCCCGATTGGCTGCCGTCCGCTGCCAACTTCTTCGCCGACCGTGAAAGTCGGTCATGGGATCCCGGCGACCTGAAGATCCGTTCGTAGGTGCGTCGCGCGCTGCTCTCGTCGTACGCGCACGTCAGCGTATCCGCCGACGGCGCCTGGGCCTATCGGCCTCTGGGAGTTCATCCGGTGGCGATGAGAAAGGTGACATTGGCGGCTTTATCGGAGGATTGGGGGCCGGACAGAGCCTGGTTGTTCTGCCCGCCGGTGGACGTGATATCGGCGACGGTGCTGAAGATGCGTCGGGAGAAGGCGCGGGGAGTACTGCTGGTGCCGGACTGGGGGGGCTCCGTGGATGGCGCAGGTGATGCAGTTGTCGACGCGGTCATGGATATGGACAGCGGGTCAAGGGAGGGAAGTGTGGACGGGGAAGCGGGCGATTCAGGAGAGGTGGAGGCTGAGGGTGGTGGAGGTGGGACTTTAGTTGTGGCGACCGCGGCGGCGGATGCGGTGCAGAGGGTGAACGATGAGAGGCGCGTAGTGTCTGTGGTTGATCGAAGGGCTTTCTTAGAGAAGAGGACGGTGGCGTCGCAGGTGACTCTTTATGGTGGCACTACTGTTCAGCATCTCGGAGGGACGCCGGCGGCAAGGTTTTCTCTGTCGATGATTCAGCAGTTTGTGTGGGCAAAGTCGTCGGCGACTACGAAGGACTCGCAGTTGCGGAAGTCTGAGACGTTTTGCGTGCAAGAGGGGCGAGGAATGCCACCGGGGGAGATTGACCTGGTATGCTATGTGGCGTACTTGTCATGGGGATGAAAGGTTCGAGCGGGAAATATGCGTGGGTACTTGTCGGCTGTGAGACGCTTTTGCGTGTAGCAGAAGATGGAGCCTTTACCCACCACGCCGACGGAGTCAGGCATTCTGATGGATGCCTTGCATACGGCTGACCGTCTTGACTCTGAGATGCCAGTGAAATAGCAGTGGGGCCGAGCCGGTATTTCTGCTGCAGACACCATGGTCGTACTGCGCTACGAGAGAGATGAAGAGAATTATCGCTTGAAGAAGATGAAAGCTATGTGGATCGTCATGTTTTGCTTCTCCTTCCGAGGTGGGACGACTGATGCGCTATGGCCTATAGACTTTGAGTTTATGAGCGACTTTGCTATGTCGGTCAAGCCTGACGTCCTGAAGCGTACGGGAACAGATTGCACAAACAATCCTGGAGCACGCCCTTACGCTGTTCCTGTGGGCACATTGATGGATAATAATCCAGTGGTGTTTATGCGCGAGTTTGTTACGGATGTTTTTTCCAAGTTTGGCGAGAGAGCGTTTATGTATTCTGCGAGCCCGGAGCAGGTCAGCGGCACCGACTATATCTCGACGGTAATTGTGGCCATGGCAGATGCGGCAGGCATTGTCGCTCTTCAGGGTATGAAGCTGTCGTCGCATTCGCCTAGGAGAGGTATGCTCTCGGAATTCGTGCTACAGCATCCCCGCCCTGACGATATTGGCATCGCCATTCGGATGGACTGGTCTCCGAGGGCTAATCTGAAGACGGTGTACTTCTGCCGGAATGTGATTCGGTCTGAAGCGTCGGCTATCCTTGTACCAGGAGCGCTGCTAGTCCAGGTTGAGGAGTCTTTCTGAGTGACACACGCCACCGCGGGTAAATTGTATGGTTTTATGTAGTAGAGGTGTGGTAGGAGTTGGTTTGATGGAGTAGGTGAGAATGCAGTTTGATTTCGGTGAGTTTTAGTTGTGAGTGCGGGTTATCGCTGAGGTGGTAGCTCGCCCGTCTGTGGGGTCCTGCGCTGGACCTGCCCAAAGTAGTGGTGAGTGCGATCAGAGAGGTCGTTGAATTAGTATAGAAGCTGTCCCGTGAGGTTTAGTTGTTTTTCTGAGGGGAAGTGACTGCGGCTATACTAGTTTAAGCTTACTGGGCCCTGCGATGGGCCAAGCTACGTGTCCGCGAGAGTAAAGAAACTTTTTCACGTACGTGTAAGTTCATGATTTTCTTTTCCAAATTCAAAATCTGCTTTAATTATAAGACTACCGAGGTCATCACAATGCCGGAGTGATATTAATACAGGGAACCCTCTTGGGTTACATACTGAATGTCCGTACTAACATTAATGGCATCAGTACCCCTTCTTTTCTACGCCGTTCGTACGCGGATTTACCGTGCGAACTGAAATGAATAGCCCCACTCACACGCCGCCCGTAGTGAAAAGAGAAAACGCTTGGCTACTCCATGGCAAAATTAAAACTCCATCTGCTCTTACCAGCTTGTCGCATGCCGAAGAGTGCGGAGCGACCTGAAATTTTGCCTCACTTTAAATAGCGCTCCCTGCACTATATACATACTTACGCAAAGTCTGTTTACTCTGCTGTCTGTTTTTTATACTGTACTCGAGCCTTCCCTCACTCCGGAGCAGTCCTTTCCGACGACGTCAACAGCCCGCCGGAGGCATCGCGATAACAGGGTTTTACCGCTGATGCCAGCTCCATCGTGGAAGCGAAGGCCGCCGGTTCAGTGATACGCGTCGCGGACACCATGGGTTTCCCTCACATCCTGTTTTCGCAGAAGCAGCTTCTGTGCTGCTGCTCTTTTGAAGCAGCAGTGCAGAAGCTACTTCTGCGAAACAGGATGTGATTGAAACTTGCCGGCATTAGCGCTTGGCTATGTTCCGTTTGAAACGAAGCGCCTGTGCAATCTTGCAATTGTAGATGCGGCGACGTACCCTCTCCGCATAACTCTTTTCCCGCCGTCCGCTCGGGCAACGTCGGTGTGCCGGATGAGACGAGTTGCGTCCTCCGGATGAGACGAGTTGCGTCCTCTTCGGAAGATCCGAAACGTGCAGGTCTAACCTGTAATTCCAGTCCATGGACGTCACGTGACTCACATATCATCGGCGCATGAGAGGGGCCTTGTTTTCGAAGACGTTAGCGGCATCGCGCCCATGCCTCTCACGCCTTCGAAAAGAAAGCCCCTGTCATGCGCCGTTGGTAAGTGCTGGGCTTTGTCCCAGGGAGAGTTCATACCAAACCGCGAGTCCAGGGGAGTTGTTACCAGCTGGTGGCAACAAACTTCGTGGATTTTTCCAAATCTGTTGCTCAGGCACAGTAAAACACCTATCAGTGCCACGAAAATGAACGAAATCGCGAAAATCCACTTCGCACGGATTCGCGTAGGCTATCCCTTGCCAAGCATGCATATGACGTGCCAAATTGTTGTTGTATTGTAGGAAAATAGGCGTCGCTGCGAGCAGACTAATGTCAAGGCTGGGGAAGAAGACGCCCAGTCTGACCCCTACTAAAACAAAAAGTCTGAAAATATTACAAAAACGTCAATTTATTGAGGAACGGATTTTCATTGGCTTACAACGTGCCTTTGTTTTTATAATATTTTCAGACTATGTTTTTAGTAAGGGTCAGACTGGGCCCAGTGATTATGATCAGTCTGGTCCCCAGCGACCGCCAAATATGCCGGCAAATTTTGCGGTCGCTGGCGACCAGACTGATCATAATCACCAGTATAACCCAGGGCTATTTTAGGACCGGCGGGATCCTGGCCAGGAGATTGCACGCGCCGTTTGTGGCGGTCCAAACTTGCGCCACTGCGGCGTTAAGATCTGAACCTTAGCGGTTGGTCCCTAACCTGGACCAATCCAGCAAGCAATCGCCTCCGTGCAGCCCTAGCACGCACCTTCGGGTGTGCTGGGCGCGCCTGAGCACTTTCGTGGTTTTCAAGCGTGGATAGGCCTCCCTGCTACTAGACACCCGGCCGCTTCCCGAATTTCGAGCGGCCGCGACGTACTTTCTCCCACTCGCGCCTGAGTGGACTCGAGTGGGTACTGCGCCCACCTTGGGGCGGCTTACGTAGGTAGTTGCTGCGACGCAGCTATCCCCTTGGGCCGGAGCATGTTCGCATATTGCATCCTAGTTTGACGAAGTCACCCCAATTTAAATGTGAAAGAGAGTGCCTAGCCTAGCGACGGATGCAGTCGCCTGCCCGGCTGTTCTCAAAGATCGACCCCTCTGCAACCGAGGAGCCGATAGCCATTACAAACAACCAACACCCCCATAGCGCATAGGGTTGTCGGCGGCTCCGAGGGATTCCTTCCCCCGATCTCGCTCTCACTCTTTTTCCAAGCCAACCGGCGCTCTTGGTCAAGGCCGCCCAGGGGGCGTGCACTTGCTGAGCATTGTCGCAAGATCTCCGCTGCGGCGGTTTCCTTTCCCATGTTGGTCGGGTGTGGACCTGGTGTCCGCCAAAACATTCTTGGCTTACGCTGCGGTGTCGTCAACGTCAGCGTGGCTACCCACTCCCTAGCCCCGACTTGGGGGGCGCCGGGAGCGCTTGCATCGCATCGCAAGTGCGGAAGTCGGGGACGGTGTTTCCGCGCCTCCTGGCGCTGCCTCGCGGCTTCTGCCCCTAGCGCACTCGCCAGATGGGTAGGTTGCGGGATGGGACAGTGCCGGACGCGCACTGCTGGTCCATGCGACGCATATATGCGGACCGCTGCTCGCGGGTGAGGTGAACATAGTGTCGAAAGACCTCTGATGCCTACCCGCCGAGCGCCTTCACAGCCTCCGCGCCTTTCAACTCAAAGAGTGTCGTGGCGCCGCCAATACGCAGTGAGTGGGCCTTGCCCACAAACTGGTGAAGCTTGGCGGCCGCGAATTTCTTCGACATCCGGTGACGGAACTCGATCTTTGTGATCTTCTTTCCCGTCGCTGGATCGCGGAAGACAGGCTCCTGCGCCATGTCGGTACCACTGGTGTCACCGTCGCGCAGGAAGAGCCGCTTGGGAGAATTGGCTGGGTTGAGCAGCTCGTTCTCCGGTCCGGAGGAGGAGAGGCAGGACTCCTTCTGCACTGCATCCAGCGCCGTGCAGAAGGCTTGGCGCCCGCGATCCGCGGCGCAGTCACGCACCCGCGCGCCCGATCTACCTGGCGTGTGAATCGCGCTTCTGACGGTGGTCGAGCTCGGTGTCGCCGTCCGTCCAGATGCTGCGCCTGCATATGGTGAGAGGTGGTTGGCGGCTGTGTTGCCCTTCGTGCCGTCTCCCTCTTCCTCGCATGTGAAGCGTATGTCCGCTTAAGTGTGGCGCAGATGGGTCGGCCGCGACAGGAGGGTCTTTTCCTCTCTTCCTTGGATCACACCAACTGTTATACAAATTTGGATTATCTTATAGAATCATTACAGTCAGAGAAGGTTTCTGACAGTGGCTGACTGTAGTTAACACACACGTGTGCACACGTTTGGAGGGGAGAAGGTCAATTTGAGGGCATGTGTGTAAACACGTGTGCACACGCGTGTGCAACAACACGTGTGTATTGAGCCCATCACCCCTAGCTGGCGCCAGTCCTTACACTGCGCGATGCTGCCAGCCGCTGGCTTCATGCCTCGCGCCACTGTTAGCCGATGGAGTCATGCCTCGCGGCACAGTCAGCCGCTGGCATCATGCCTTGTGGCACTCTGTCAGCCGCTGGCGTCATGCCTTGCGGCACTGTCAGCCGATGGCGTCATGCCTCGCGGCACTGTCAGTTAATGGCGTCATGTCGCGTCACCCGCATGTGACATGCCCTAGATGTCAGTGTGGTGTCCACTTTTTGTGACATGAGATAGATGACAGTGCTTAAACTGGTTCGTGTGCGTTGAGCATCTCTCTTATCGCTGTTTGGGCACTTGATAGCTCGCGCGTGCGGCTGCTCCAAGCGCATCGCTTGAAGCGATACGGTAGGTAGAAGCTTTTGGCTTAGGGTAAAAAAGAACTTCGTGCATCTTACTTTTACCTGCTTGCACAAGCTAGCGTGCCGTAGTTGCTACGCTGGCCTAGATCGTTTCGGCAGCTTTGCCCAGAGCAGTGCAAGTCTGCAACGCGCGGTGGCTGCCATGAGCAGATGCCTAGTCTGCTTTTGGCTGGCGGTGTGGCGCTCTTGCGGGGCTTAGCTGTTACTTAGCTGGCGCGGTCGGCGAGCGGGCCAACGTCGAGCTCCTGCTCTGAGGAGCGGAGAGCAGCTTCGAGCCGCTCCGCCTCCTCGTTGTCATTCTCTGCAGCCCTCATCATTTCGTCAACCTTCCATTCCCCTTCTGGGTGTTGCATGGAGGCGAGTACTAGGATGGCTCGAGCCCGGGCTCGAGCCATCCTAGCCTTGTGTGGTATGGGAGGGGGCCTTTATCCCTCCCATACCACACAGGGATCGAGTTTTATGGGAAGTGGGATGCCTTCGTCTTGGCACTCGCGGGTGCGAGGTGGCACACAGGACGCCTAGCCTTTTCTCTTAGAAGAGCTTGCTCCCGCTGTGCGAGGCGGTAAGCATATTGACCCACTGTGAGTGGTGGTAGGCAGATCTAGCAAAAACATACATATATAAAAGTGTGAAGGTGCCTTGGCCTTACCGATTGGCGGGCCGATGCCGTCAAAGACAAATGCCACTGCGGCCTGATTGTCGATCGCCACCTTGGAGCCTGCGGCATCGGCCTGAGCCATGAAGCATGTAACCGTCACTGTCTGGCGGGCCGTTGTCGTGTTGGCCGGCCGCCTGTTGTGGGCTGGCCGAAAGCTGCCGGGGCGGACGTGATTCTGCGGCGCCACAAGCGACGGCTCTGCCGTCGCCGTAGCCGTCCGTTGAGCTGTTGTTGCTGTTGCGACCGGACCGCCGTCGCTGCGGTCGACCCAGCCAAGCGCAATGCGCCAACGATCGTCTTGAAGATCTTCGAGACGTCCGCGACGCTCTTTGCATTTCTTTGTTCAGAGGAATGTGCGTGCGAGCGTGCGTGCTGAACAGAGGCTTTTCTTAGCAAGCTTGTAAATGAGGGACTCTGCGGTGTAGCAGCGCCCTGCGTTGTCGAGACGCCCGCGACGCTCGCCGCCTTTCTCTGTTCAGAAAAGTGTGAGCACGAGCGTGTGTACTTGTTAGAGGCTTTGCCTTGCAAGCTTGTCGTTGAGGCGCGTTGCAATGTCGCTGCGCCTCGTGCCGTTGAGCCGTCCACGACGCTTGCCGCTTTTCTCTGTCCATAGAAATGTGCGCGCGAGCATGCATGATTGACAGAGTCTTGCGTCGCAAGCTTGTAAGTTGAGCCGCTGACGACGCCACATGGATGGCCGCCCGCGTCCTGTCTTACTGCCCCCGCGTGGAGGTCGGCGGCCGACGGATCGGCTTGTGCCGAGGCGGGCTATGGCGCAATAGGACGGTAATTGTGGCCCTCTCTTTCCAGCCATACTTGCCTGGCGAAAAAGACGAGGTGGAAGAGAGGGTAAAACAAAACTTAACTCTAAATTCGGAAAGATATTCGCGCGAGCGTGCGTGCTCGACAGAGGCATGCGTCGCAAGCTAGTCAATAAGGCGCGCTGCGTTGTCCCAGCGCCCTAAGTTGTCTTGGCGTCCGCAACGCTGGTTGATTTTCCCTGTGAGAGAAATGTTCTCGCAAGCGTGCGAGCTTGACAGAGGTTTGCTTCTCACGCGTGTTAGTGGCGACTGATGGCGCCGCCCCATGGCTGGCCGCCCGCGTCCTGGATCGCTGCCCCCGCGTGGAGGTCAAAGGCCGCCGCCCTGGCAGATCTGCCATGGTGCGTTTTTTCCCTCACCAAAAACATCATAACACTGCTGGGAAATTCGCAATGGCAAATCTGCTCTGGTATGTAACAATATTCCCAGGGTGCTGAGAAATTTAACAGGCGTAGTTTGTGCTAAGGAGCTGTACCGGGTACCGTTCGATCATACGTGCTAGAAAAAAAAAGCAAAAGACTGCGATGGGGGCCATGTCATCAGCTGATGTCAGTACGTACCACCCTCCATCGCATCAGGTGCCGGGAAGAAAGGGCTCTCACTCCTTGCCACGGCAAGGCTCTTCCCGTGTTTTGCCAGAGCAAGAGAAACCTACATGCTCATGTCTTCGAATAGAGCGTGAGGGGGCTAACATACTTCGAGCGCCTTTATCGCTTTTGCAGCGAGTATTTTTACTCAACTTCAATAGGGGCACAAGTAGCTTGCTCAAGATAACAATAATTTTCAAATATGAAGTAGATTTGCGCATGGAAGTGCAATGCCGCACAGCCAAACTACGTGGTAGGTCAGTAAAACTATGTAGCAAGTTCACCGTCCAAGCACGTTCTGCAGCTGCTGCGTCCGAACTAAATTTATCTAGTTTTTATCAGATAACCGGAGCAAATATTTGGTTTGAACACAACCAGAACGATCAATGACTATAGTCGAGTATACTATAGTATACTCGACTATAGTCATTAATTATTCTGGTTGTGTTCAAACTCAATCTTGAAAACTTGTGTGAGCTAGTTCTATAGTACTAGCTCACACAGTTTTTCAAACGAGCCCGAAGTCATAAGTGTACTCGAAAACAGCTAACTAAACACACTTTTCTTGAAGTTCGGATATAGCTATATTTGCTATATATATAGCCAATATAGCTATATCAGAACTTCAAGAAAATGTGTTTAGTTACTGTAGCTGTTTTCGAGTACACTCATGACTCTGATATCAGAACTTCAAGAAAAGTTTGTTGCCATCTTGAGGCTTAGTTTTGTAAACGATCTTTAAGCTATATTGGCTAGCCAGATAGCTGTTTCTAATAAAAAAATCTATCCGGGCTTTCGGCCTGTTCCACACTTGCAACTTTTAAGTTTACCGAAACTACTAAGATAGCAAGGCCCTTTAAAAAGGGCTTTACTATCTAAGCAGTTTCAGCTTTTCTTTTTGCCTTCTCGCTCGATGCGACGTATATACGTATATACGTAAATGCGACGTACATACGTATACGTATATATATATACGTATATACGTCGCATTTCACAAATGTCTCAGACATTTATAGGGATATCCCTCTGAAAAGGAGAAAGTCTGTCAAAGGCTTATGTTGACAAGACTTTCTCCTTGTAGCGATATCGCTGAAACGTCGCGCACTTAAGTCCGTCACGCGCCGCAGACACGCCTCAGTGCCCGCGATAGGCCGGGCAACAAAGCCCTCAATTAACCGCGCACTACAACTTCCTTTCCACAACATCCACATGTACCACGAGCGCATCCACTTCTTTCCTAGCACCGCTTTCACCGACACGGTAGGCGCACGTGGCGCGGGTGTAGTCGACGTCGAGAGGCACGGCGCGGCGAATACAGGGGAAGGACGGAGGAGGGGAAGAGACATTGCGGGCGCTGGATGGTAACAGGCGGGCGGCAGAGGTGCCACCTCCCATCCGCCAGTTACCATCCGGCTCCCGCTATTTCTCTGGCCCTCCTCCGCCCTTCCCAGTGGTAGGGCGAGGGGAGAGCGATGGAAGGGCAAGAGAAAAGGGGGTGAGGAGCGGCGGAAGGGCGGCAACAGATCGGAAGAAGGGCGGAAGAACGACGGCAGAAGGGCGACAGAAGGACGGCGGAAGGGCGACGGAAGGGCGGCGAAAAGGTAGAAAATATTCCTCTCCCTTGAGTCCCCGGTGCAGGTCATTTTTAGCCTTCATTGCTAGCAGTCTGCGCCACGAGTCGGGACACAGACTGCTAACAATGAAGGCTTAAAATGGCTTGCACCGGGGACTCAAAGCGCTCGCTGCGCCCAAGAAAGTCAGCAACAGAGCGCCGCTCACATAGTTCCACCAACTAAGGCAGTGATGGAGAGCGGGAGACTGATGTTACCCAAGACTTGCATGCAGGAGGTGAAAACCTGCTGGAAAGGAGTTCAAAAGTCGAGTTAGAATGAGTAAGATACGAAGTCGATACAAGACGGCAAAGTAACGGCACCTTCACTATGTATCGCACTTTTGATACGGGATATCTGGGCTTGTGTCTACCATTTGAAACAAATTATTTTGCCCATGGTTTTTTTCTCCTCACTTCCACGTCTCATTGCACTTTTTCCTCACCCCGAATTAGCCCTTTTTTTTCCGCAGGCTGACATTCTTCCTCACCTTTGTTTTCCAGACTTCTATAAATCACTTAATCACTACGCCACCATGGCATGTTTGTATCACCGTAACACGTACAATGAGTATGCCTAGGTGGTGTGCTGCGCGATGATGTATCTCCCCTTTCCCTTGTATCCAACGTGAGAAGTTCGCAAACAGTTCACGCATAGGTCATGAGCAGTTCGAGAACAGTTCAGCGAACAGTTCACGAACAGTTCATGCACAGTTTATGGACTAGCGGCGAACAGTTCATGAACAGGTCATGACCTGTTTATGAACTGTTTATGACTAGATTGGTAGTTTCTACTATGTACTAATTAAAACTACTTTCTCTTGCTGACACTAAAATTCTCTTGCTGACACTAAAATTTTATCCCATGGTTCACTCATTTTGAAAACATTTACAGTATGATATAGTCAAAGGAATGGGCCTCCCCTTCCACTCTCAGACTCTTTCTTGATCTCATGTGCGAAAACGGTTCAAATAGTTACTGCATCTTCCAGAAAGATGTACTGACAGCTGTAATGTTCTACCAAACCTGACAGCCCAGCATTCCAATTTACAGTCTTAATTTCTTGGCCCAGGAAACTTCGAGGTGATTCCAAAATCTCAAAGCATTGCCATATCAAAATTTGATATTTGTGGCGCCACAGAGTTAATATCCAACAAAAAGTTAGGTAATTCAAAAAGAGTTACAGCGGTTTTTAACTTTTGACTTCAGCTCTGTGGTAGATTGCCCCCCCTCTGAAACATTAAATTTGCGGGTTTTCGGAATAGAAATATTTCTAATGGGCAACGCCTGTCCGACTCTTCCTAAATTCAGCACGCGTCGCTGCGCCGGCGCTCTATTTACTCTGGCTCGACAGTGGCCGCTTCGCCACGCACGGGGGAATTCACGCGGCACGGCGCGTCACTTGCGGGTACCGCAATGTCGAGTGGCATGCCCACCTTCAAGGAACACTTCCGGACCAACGTCACGCCGAGCGGTGTGCCCCACTGCTCGGCGCGATGCTGGTCATTCCGCAGGGCGCGAAACTTGGCATACCTACTCTTCATTATGATCAACGATACTACCCACCTTT
>JAULCF010066672.1:0-12679 GCA_032361265.1 Devaleraea mollis | reverse complement strand
GGGCGGGGGCGCGAGACTGGCGACGCGGGTCGCGTGGCCGTGGTAGAAGCGCGTGTAGGCGCAGGTGGCGACGTCGAGGGCGCGGACGGCGTTGACGGCGCCCGCCCTGGAGGAGGTGAGGAGCGTCGGCGGGGCGGAGGCGTGGGCGAAGCGGACGACGCCTGCGCCGTACTTGCGGACGGGCAGGACTTTGCGCACGGTGCCCGACAGGGGCGAGGAGAAGACGAGCGTGTCGTCGGCGCCGGACGAGACGAGGATCTCGCCGGAGCGGTGGAAGTCGAGAGCAGCGACGGGGCGGGAGTGGTTGCGGAAGACGGACGCGACGGAGAGGGAGTTGAGCATCGTCGAGGTGAGATCGGCGCGAGTGCTTTCGCCGGACGCGTCGTGCGACGGAAGAAGGGCTGTCTCGGCTAGGGGGACTGCCGGCGCCATATCGCCTGCAGCGCGCACGAAGATGAAGTGAAGAACTGGGATTCGACAATGATAAACAAACAGAGCGCTTCGACCATCCGCGGAGATGGGCGCCCGCTCTCAGAAATTAAACGATCGCTATGACGCGCCGCCGTCTTGAGATAGAAAGAAGGCAAGGAAAGGTAGGAGAGCGACTTTGAAAGGGCAAAGTCGGAGCGCCGGCGACGGCAGACCAACGCTCACTTTTCTAACGTTTGATGGCGGCAAAGCAGCGAGCAGTGGAGAAATGCTGCGTTCTGTCGCGATAAATGGGCGGCGCGTTACGGTGGGACCGCGCACCGGTCAGTTCTTGAAGGTGGTAACTCGGAGTACGAAATAAGATAATTTCTTAGGAGCAGGAGTGGAGAGGGAATAAGAGACTTGGCTTTCAGATTCCGTCACTCTTTCAGTAAGTCGGGCTATGATACCCTGATGTGTCCGCAAGGAGAGGAAAACGGTACGTCTGCTGTGGTGGTTGGGTGGGAGGTGGAGTTGTGGTGTGGTGGGCCCAGCAGGCAGAGCTTGACGCGGTCGGTAGCTGTAGTGAGTGACAACAACAGAGACAAGTCAAGCTGTCAGTACTAATTCTCATACAGTAAAACGCCCCTCATACGCTCAGCACAACCCGCCACTCTTTACAGTACAGTGTAAAGTCTGCTGATCGTGTGATAAGAAGTCTTACCCCGCACCGACAGTAGCTAGGACAAATAGTGTCCAAGTAATTCTAGTACTTTTTACTTTCTGCCATCTTGAGGCTTAGGCGTGTAAACGATCTTTGAGCTAGCACCAACACAGTTCAACAGTGTTGGACCAACAGCCTCGTTCGCCTCGGCGTCTCTGGAAGAAGCCGTATAGAAAGGAGGCTCCTACCTACACGGCTAGATAGGAGCCTCCTACTGGCTACAGTAGGAGCCCGAAGACGAATAGGAAGCTGCAGTATCTGCAGGTAGATCAGGGCAGCCCGCTCTCTCCACGTCAACCGAGCCGATCAACTTTTCCGCAAACTTTGTCTGTGCTTGATCAAGATCTTTCTAGATAGCAGTGTGTGAACTACTAGTTCAGTTAGTAAAACGTAAAGAGGTCGTCTTCCCACTCTCTCCACGTCAATCAAGCCAATCAACTTCTTCCGCAGACTTTAGTCCGAAGAATTTATCTACACTTCATCAAGATCAAGTACGGATTAATTATGCGGAAGAAGTTGTTCGGCCGCTCTAATCAAGATCAAGTGCAGGTAAATTCTGCGGAAGAAGTTGCTCGGCTTGGTTGCCGTGGAGAGAGTGGGAAGAAAACATTTTTACGTTTTTCTTCACGCACTACAATCTAGAAAGATCATAGCAAAATGGCTGGTTAAACAAGCTATGGGGGGCCTCAATAACGTGCAAAAACTAACTGACCATCTTCCTTGATGTCGGGGGAAGTAGCATCTCCACTAACCAATACTATAACGCCTCGACCCCAGCCTGTATCCCACCAGGAACCGATACCGATCGATATCGAGTATACTCCCAGTGGACCGTTGACAGGACAACAGAACACCCCCCACATTCCTTCTCTTTGAGAGAGTGGGCAGTCCCTCAAGACGGGGACGTCAAACCATTCGATCCGTAGACATCGAGACCAAACCCAGGTGCGTTATCGGACCGGTCAAATCCTTCAGCAGACTTTCTTGGCACTCGTGCAGCGCTTTAAAACTGCACGCTATCATTTTCTGACACTCAAATAGCTCAGTTGCCGCTTGGACGACTTCCGATTGTCGTGCAAGCGGCAACTGATCTATTCTCGGCCGAACTCAGTAGAAGATGAGCAAGGCCGCGAAACTTTAGATCTAAAATGCTTTTCATCTAAATGTCTGTCGTATGGAGGGATCGAGTCCAAACATAGCCCAATTTTGCACCGTCAAACAATTAGACTTCAGAATCCTTTTTGTTTTGGTTTTGACGTTGCCGAAATGGGCCCATTTTTCAATTCCAGAGTCTGGACTCCAGACGGGACCTGACTTGACGACTCAAACCCCTCAGTGGAGTGACTTCAGCTATTGGGCGTCACTTGAGTGTCATCGTGGCAGGTTGGGTGACGGCGCGATATCGGCAAAATGGCGAGTCGTTCCTGCTGGTTGTGTAGCATATGCTACATATGCAGGGCGACAGGTTGTGGCGAAAGAGCGAAACGTCTATTACCCTCGATTCGAGGCTCGAGCGTGACGGCGAGGGACATAAGAAAGAAATGAGACTACTTGACGAAATTAATGCGTGCTGTGTAGCTTTCAGACGAGAACGAACGAGCGAATGGAAGAGAGAGCATTTTTTGCCAGGGGCTCTTGGGTGCAGCTTGACCCCTGCACACAGTACTTGAATCAAGTTTTGAAGTTTGTCACATCGGGTCCTTTTCAGACAGAACCCGGTGTGAGTCACACCGTGTGACGAGCCGAGCCAACTCCGCTCGACAATGCGATCGTTGCTAGAACAGTTTTTATAACAACAGCAAAGTAGTTTATTCGCTCTCATGTACCGCTATATTATTGCTGTCATGAATCGGTTGAGTTTATTATTACTGCTGATGTTTAACCACGCAGAGTAAGGCGTACGCTGTTAAGCGACTCACTCACTAATATATTTGGGCACGGTTTGCCCGGGCAGTCTAGGCCAACCCAACGAACCACACGCTCATCCTACTGTAGCTTAGCGATGCGTATAACTCGGAAGAGCCGACCGGGTCTGATGAGTTTGAGAAGAAATACCGGGGCACGACGCCCCCCACATGGATCTTTTAACCAAGCAAGGTTCACGTGAAGTTACTCTGTAGCTTTGCGTAATGCGTTAATCTAGATTTTTGGTTGAGGACTTATAGTGTATTATCTCTGCCAGCATTAGATTCCCATCATAGCAGAGTGACGCGTCAAGCATGCGATTGATCGCTATCGATTTTGCGCTTCGCTTGCTTTCTTTTAGCCTAATAACGAAAGGGAAATATAATATCTCGCTGTCATAAACAACATCAGGCGATTTCTCGCAATGCTAGTCTCCAGCTTTCACTTTTGCGACATCTCTTGGTGTTGGTGGCGTATACGACGATTCTATTTCATCTTCTCATGTGGTCAGGAAAAACAGGTAATCTCACCTCGCGAGGAGGGCTAGCCGTTCATGCAGTTCCTGAAAGTCCTCCGGATTGCATGATGTGCTTTCATCAAATGCATTTTCATGCAAAAGACTGATAACACTTCTCTTGTGTCGCTTCTCGATCGAGGATTAGCCCAATTACAATTGCTCTAGCAGCGCCAAGAATTTTATACTCAGTATTCCATACTGTCTGACATGTTGGTCATTGGTCAATTGGCACGATCATTATTAGTGATCAATGATAGTGCCCACAACAGCAGAGCCTTAACGACGAAATAAAAATCAACTTGCCTAGTATTTGGCAGTGTGAATTGTATACAAACTATAGTTTATGCATTTTTAACTGTATAACATTATAAGCAACGATACTGGGAGTGAGTTGTACCGCACGTAATCGAGTTAAGGCCTGATAAGTCTATTGCTTGTACAGAGTTACTATCCAGAAGTCAAATGAATTTATTTTCTCATTTACTACAGAAGAAGTAGATAAAAAATACATCCAAAAGCATTAGTTTAGATCCGTATACAAGTGAATCATTTACCAATAAATTATTCCAAGCCAAAAAATAGTGCAATATGTACAAAGCACGTACTGGGGACTTCTGGGTGAGAAATGGCAAGCGACAAGCCTGGTAAGTTTCACTCTCTAGTGAGATTGCACATGCGCTAGTGCACCAGTGCATAGTCTTCTTCGCACCAGTCTGCCTCCTTAGATCTTTGATCGTATGCACAATCGGGACCTGAGATCGCCTCCGAAGTCATACCGAAAAAAAAAAAAAAAAAGTAGCTTCAATTACGATGCACACCAAATACTGCTTTTCAATTGAAAAACGCTTAAGCGTTTTCGTAGCTTAAAAGCTATAGCTTTAAATTGCAAACAATAGCGTTGTCGTAGATTTCTTTCTATTCTAGGCGCTTGTTTACTTAACTTACTTTATCATGCGCTAAACGCTTTACTTTATAACTGATATAAGCATTGCTTATTTCAGTTATAAAGTAAAGCGTCTAGCGCATGATAAAGTAAGTTAAGTAAACTGCTTATTAAGCAAGCGTCTAGCGCATGATTCGATTTTATCTCATGAAACATGTTTTGTGCACAATCTCGCAACATTTACGAACTGGATGCTGAGGGTGGTGGAGGCGGGAATATAGTTGTGGAGACTACGTTGGTCGCTAGCGCTCAGATTTTTAGTCGTGACAGGCTGGTCGTTACGGGGGCTGCTCGGCGTGCTCTTTTTGGAGTAGGAGGCATTCGCGTTGCTAGTGACTATCTAGAGAGTTACAAGCGAAGCTCCCAGCAGGCGGTGGTACGCCTGCTGCGATGTTTGCTCTTCCGCTGATACAGCAGTTCGTATGGGCTGATTCGACGACGACCAACAAGGATTCGCAATTACAGAAGTTTGAATCGTTTCCTCTGCATGAAGGGCGAGGCATGCCACCGGGAGAGTTTGATTTGGTTTGCTATGTGGCGTATTTGTCTTTTGAAGGCAAGGTTCGTACCGGAAGCATGGGGGGAATTTTAACCTTGGCTTTGGTGTGCCTTGTCTGGTGGAATCGTGGTAGCCCGTAGGAGCTGATTTGCGTAATTTGGTGAGAAGCAGTTTCATTTGTGTGGTTTTTGCTGAGTGTAGGTTATCGCTGAGGCGCTAGCTCGCTCATCTATGGGGTCCTGAGTTTGACCTGGCCAAAGGAGTGGTACGTACGAGGTCGTGGAGCTAGTATAAGCTGTTCCATGAGGTTTAGTTGTTTCCTTGAGGGAAACCGGCTGCGGCTATATTAGTTAAAGCTTTAATAGGCCCTGCGATGGGCCGAGCTACTCTTCGTGTCCGCGAGAGTAAAGAAACTTATTCATGCAGGGACCAGATTTCATTCGATTTGGCAAGTAGAGCACTCGGCCCAATGACGTCACTGCGGTGCCATGATGGCAAAGTGACGTGTGATCCTGAGCTTCACTGTATGTACCGTATCGGTACCGGTACAGTACTGTAGTAATACTGTACAGCGAAGCTCAGAATGCAAAGCTCTACTAATCTAAATTTAGTACAAGTAGCATGTGCCGCCAGTCGCTGTTGATGACTCAAAATAAGTCCAGCCACAACACCCCTTTCTCACGCCCTCATCGCCGTCCATAAGCGTCTTCGCCCCCTCTCCCATCACAAACAGTTCCCGCAATGTCGTCCCGCGCCGTAGCGGCCCTTAAGGAGTACCTCGCAGCAAACAGCGCGCACGACCTCCCGGGCGTCGCGGCACACCTGGCGGATGATGTGGAAGTGTGGATGGGCGGCGCGTGCGTCTCGCGCGGCCGCGACACGATACTCCCATCGTACAGCGCCGACTGGGATCAAGGGAACATCGTGACGATCACGAGGCCGCCCGAGGCTGTCGCCTCGGACGACGATGCCGGCACGGTTGTCGTTAGTGTCGGCCTGCAGTCTGCTGGTGAGAACGTCGTTACGTTGGATGTGCTTTATACTTATCGGATGGCGGACTTGGTCCAGGTGCGGCACGAGATTACTATAACGACGCCGCCCGGAAAAGATGAATGATGGTTTGGAGAGAGAGATTCTGTGCGGTTGAAAAATTGGCGGGGCTGTTTAGAGTAGAAAAGAGAGATAAAGTAGTCAGAATAGCCCCGTCCCCATTCGCGACTTTATTTAGAAACGCTGTGTTTGGGCCCGCAGCAGACTTATCACGCTGCACAAGTTTGCTGCTGTGTGGCCTACTCGGCCATGCTGCAGCTAACTTGCACAATGTTCACCAAAATGATCTAGTATATCAGCACCTGTTGAAGATGAAAGTGCGATCTCCGGTATTGGTTCATGTCCTCTAAAACCAAATATCAGCAATCATTGTGCATTCACATTTCGACATCGAAACTGTTTTTATGACGTCCGAGTAAACAAATTATTCACGTGAAAACCACTACTAGCTAGTACTAGATCCAAGCTCCCGCCTGTCAATCAGTTAGTTCAAACTCAAAATTGAGTTTGCAAATACAATGTATTAAATTTATATACATTATGTATAAATTTATGTATGTCATACATAAATTTATACATAATGTATATAAATTTATGGATTTATTGTATATATACATTTCTGTATATTTATAAATCTATAGGTTATATCCTGTGAACTACCGAAAATTAAGTTCCCGTGAAAAGCATCTTTATTTCTTCCATCTCTTTAGCATCGTCCCCTCTGTTTTATGTTCGCAAGGTCCAGCGTGAGTTTAGGTCCAACTCCAACCACCAATGCACTATTGATGCTTTAAAAAGCAGCTAGACTAGATGGGATTTTACCCACTTTTGGACTGGTACTCGTTGTACAGAGCGGGGTCGCTGTTTAAAGGTTATTTTATTTTATAGAAAAATGCGCATGAGTCCTCCATGGAGGACTTGGATCCAAGGTTGATCCTAGTACGTCGCACACGATCGCTGAGGCATACCTTCCAAGCTTGGAACTGGATTTGCCATTCAGGATTTTGTGCAGTATTATGCGAAGAAGCTCCAAGCCTCTTTCAACGAGGACGGAAACAGATACCGAAATCATCTTCTTATGATAGCACAGAACGACGGTGGAGCGAACGGCAGCTTTTACAACCCAGGGACCTAAGACAACTTTTTGAGTATTCGTCACGCAGGGGACCTGATACAGTTTTCGAAGAATTCTGAGGTACTGACAAAGATCCAGAATTACAAGCATGAAATTTAAAACCACACTAAATACCAAAGCAGAGACTTGACGCACCCCGCAGCTTAGTAGAAGCTATATATTTGGATGCCCTAAGCCTCTCTGTACGACGAGGAAATCACTAAACGATTAGCAGCGCATAGAACTCAGGAATATAAAGCCCCCCCTCGGTGCATCCTTAAGGCCGCTGAGTAACAGCGGAAATCACATCATCATCATGATTGTTAGGTGCACCTAACAAAAAGCTTTGACACGGTAAGTACCCGTCTCCATTGCCTTGCATACCCATGAAATGCATTAGAAGGATCGTGTAGCCAGGCAAAAAACCACTTGACGCACGAAAGCACCAGATGCAACCGATATCAATTTTTAAATTCGATCGAAATAGTTAGGGCAGATAAAAACGCAATCTGACAAGCGGACCATGTCGCAGTTGAGAACGCTCGTGTTTCTTGTGACCAATTGTTGAGAAAGAGCATATATGAACACCTGCCTTTTTAAAGGCAGGTGTCAACTGAACATTCAAAGACGTCCCATATATGCTCTTTCTCAACGATTTCTCACAAGAAACACGAGAGTTCTCAAAAGCGACATAGTCCGCTCGTCAGATGGCGTTCTTCTCTGCTCTAAATCTTTCGATCGAAATAGGCTTGGTTAAAGTCGATTCGTTAATATCAAGTATCTGGGATACTGTAGTATCTGAGATATTGTATCTCGAGAGACTAGACTAGACAAGCTTGCCATTGACTCATCGACTTGAGCCAAGCCTATTTTGGTGAAAAGCTTTAGAGCAGCGAAGAAATCTATCTAGAAAAGTGGAATATATCGCTATTGGGAACGCTCCCCTAGAGGCAAACCCGTTGTAGTTTTAGATTTAAAACTGCATCGGGATTTTCTACAGGGATAGACTTTACAAGGCCGAAGGTGCGCTTCGCTCAAGAAGAACACATATAATCGTGATTAGCACCGGCTTCAACCAACGTTGTTTACCGCAGCCTTCGACAGATTTTTATCAGGCCACTGTGCGTTCAATAGAATGGTACCTTGGAGAACTGCTCGCCGGCCTCGTCAAACGATCGTCAATTTTGCAGCACATACACACGATCGAGACGGGCGGCGAGCAATTCTCCGAAGTACTATTCGATCCGGTGCATACTATGATCATTATTACGACTAGTGATCGAATCGAAACCTGCCAAAGACTGCGATTTAAACTACTCCGTAGCAGACGTGGCGGGTGAAGCCGTGATAAGGTACAGCGCACTGAACAGCGAATTACAGGTTAGCTGTCAATCATGTCATAGCTATTCCTCCTGCACTTCTGGCCAAGTTCTCACTGCACTGGGCCGCACCAGGACTGAACTGGAATACTCTATTGTAATGCGAAGAATGGCCGGACGAAATGTGCCCATAGTTTGGTATTTTGGGCGATTTTGGCTATATACAGTGTCTATAAACAAAACATATGAGTGATTTGAACAAAAAGAGAGAGAGGGAACGTTTTTTTTTGAATTCAGGTTTAGGCACTGCATTGTCATTTGAACTGAGGAGCAAAGAGCTCGTTAATAGCTTCTCAGGGTGCTAGGTGCGGACCTAGCAACCCGAGAAGCTATCATGACTGCACGTGCAGTCATGACCATGGGTAGGAAGCGATTGAAAAATGGCCCATGCATTTCGGCGGCCAGATACAGTTAGATAAATTATATGACATGAACACAATGTCATTGTCTTCAACATCATGAAACATGCATGTAGCATATGCTTTATGACGACACTAAGAAATATGATGTTTCATGTTTGAGCTATTCCTTTTGCAGTGTTGACAATGATGCATAATCGACTATACAAGATCTTGCAATATTGCAAATCAATAGCAGAAATTAGTTAGAACGCATGATTTGAATACTTTCACTCGAAATTAGTTTCTAAGATCTGGGAGGTGACTTGGAGTTCCCGTCACTTGGAGGGGAGAATCTCCCCTTATCGATAACCGGAGGGAGCCAATTAGACGCGGCTAAATTTACCAACAGTTATCTGTATGCATGAGAAGAAGTTAATACTGAGCTGAGCACTGCTTTTCGTGTCGTTTTGCTCTCCCAGCTGCGACAGAAATCTTGTCGTTTGCTTATATAAGAGCAAACGACAAGATTTCTTACATATATATGTATGGAATTTATTTTCTTTCGTTGAAGTAAATTCATGTAGGTAATGTTAGAAATAGGCACTTCGATCCGATTTGGACGCCAACATGTTTTTGGTTGCTGTGGCTCAGTTGGTTTGGTACCAACAGGTAACGCAATAATATTGTATATTATACTATGCTGTTCATGCTCGAGCAAGATCTTGCTCGAATATGAAATTGCCCTTTCGGAACACATTTGCCTCGAGGCATACTTGCCCCGAAAGGGCGAGTTCATGTTTACTTTAGAGGGGCACTGCACATTACAAGAAATTCCAATACAGTATTTTAATTAATAATGAAAAACGCTTAACAGTCTCCTAAGTCTGTTTGAAGTTAATTCGATAAGTGTGCTAACAGCGAAGTTTGCAGCATTTAAAAGGTCCAGCCGCAGTTCGCGTCCAGTAACAAGTGGAGAAAATTTAATAGCCTTTCAACGTTCTTGCCGTTCTTAACTGATTTGATCGCTATTTTAAACGTTGGGGACTCCTTTTTTTCTCAACCGATAACGCGAATCACATGATTATCTGTTTTCTTCTTTTATTCGAAACGATCGTATTGAGTCGACTCAGCTGCAGGAGAATATTGCTTTCGATTGCTGCAGTACTTAAAAGATTATGTGAAATCGCGAAAAATTGAATCGCTTGCTAGGATTCGTAGACGATAAAAAAGTTGTATTGCCGCAACTTGCCATAACCAAGCTTCCGCAGTTTCTAAGCAAATCAATTTTCTCTGCACTTAAGCTGTTACTTTTACCAACTACTTTTATCATGTCTTCCAACAGTCCCAGGAAGTTGAGCGATTTTGGATCACTGGAAGACTCAATCCAGACGAGTAGAGCGGCTTCATCCACCGTGTCTCGGACTGGCAAGAGAGGAGGACGGAAGAAACAGAGCCCAGCAGCAGGTCTTGAGCGCATCAGCGGATCATCATCTAAAGCGTGGGGCAGTATTGGAAATTACCGCAAAGGCAGTGCAGCATCATCCACTGTAAACGCGGCCGCCGTGACGAGTGATCTGACACGTCGCCCTAAAAAGCGAGCCCCTCAAGCTTTGAGCAAAAGAAACAGCCGCACATCTTTTCCCTATCACAGTGGGCTCAACTCGGCCAACCAAAAGGAAGCTCAGAAATCCAGTGGATACGAAAGGTCCATGGGCAATCGGAAGCGCACAGGACCGACTCGGTCACATCGGAGGTGTAGCCGAATTATTGTGACAAACATAGCACCGCACGTGACACAGTCGGACTTGGAGGAGCTTTTTGAGACGGTAGGAGGTCTTCTTTCTGTTCGATGTGGGGACGAAACGGTTGGGAACGTACCGAGGGTCTGGGCCGAGGTTGTATTTTCCACCGGACAGGCTGGTCTTGACGCGGTCGAACGCTACAACAACGTGCCGCTGGATTTAGTGCCTCTACGTATCACACTGAAATCCGGCACTACGTCTGAGATGGAGCTGCACAACGCGTGGATGCAGAGCGATTGTTATTACAGGTGATAATCCTAAAATGCTTTTATAGTCGCCGAAAATCCGATTGAGAGCTACGGTGATAGCTTCAAGCTAAGTTAGTATGGAGGTGGTTTGCTGGTAAAGTTATTTTTCTTGGCAAATTTTCAAAGTTCAGCCTCCCCCGCAGTGTTTGCTATTTGCTTATGTGTACCAGTAGCGTGTGCTTGTGTCAACCACAGTACTTCAGATCTTCCTCCTTACGAAAGATACAATAATAATTTTATTATATATTATATATTATATATATTTGCATATTTTGATATACAATAATATTAAAATATAATATTAATTACGAATGCGTTTCACCTCAACACTTTAATGGCGATCGTTTATAATTAACCTGCAAGCCGTACTTCAAATACGATGTTGAAATTACTACTGCGGTAGCCTTACCGCTATGTACACTTCAAAAGTTTTACAAGTTTTCACTCTATTTAAAAAAGCCTGATAACATAGGAAGCCTTGTGATTTAGATATTATTTGAGCTCAAATAGGGCCGCCTATGCGATCCGGAGTGGGATAAACGTTAAGCTTCTAAGTGTGGGTAGATAGTAAGACGTGGTAGGAACCGGGCCCGAAATGGCCATGTCCCGGATGGAACCTGGTCATGCCATGAGAGCCGAGAACGACTATTTAAACCTTGGCAGGACCTGAAAGTAGACTTAATGTACTACGTGAAGAGCAGACTGGAGTGTATTGGTTTAGAATGCTGAAATGTCCCATGCTTTCTTTCTACGAGACGTTTGCTTGCAAGCGACTCAATTGAGTAAACAAAAAAATGAGTCCCGGGATTGTCTGCTCAATTAAATGGCAGGCAACTTTCATACGCTGCGCGCTCCCTCTTGCTTCTGAAGAGTTGCAAAGCGCCTTCGTCGGAGACAATCCTCTGCGTATTGTCACGAGCAAGTGTGTAGGTGGAGCCGCGCGCATCAAGTAGAATGAAGAGAGATGTAAGGCAGTGAGCAGGCGGCAAAAGTATTGTTGCCCTCAACACAACCTGCATAATATTACGCAGAATAGCAGACTGGACGTGAGGCACCGCTAGAGCGCTAGAGCATGGGCGTTCAAGCAGTATACATGGTTACTTTTACGCACGCGTAGCGTTTACGAACAGACGTACGAGTCGAATCGCCTGCTTAGGCGGGCAACGGGCTTGCACGATACCCGTGCGGGACGCGTTACCTACTTTTTCATCAATCTAAAGATTCTTTATCTTATAGACCATGGTGCTTTTTGATGGCAAAGAAAGGGTTTGAGTGCTGCTGGTGCCAGCACGCGATGCAAATCTTTAGACATGAAGTTGGCAAGGATGGTGAAGACCTGTGCTTTCAATAATCGCAAAGATGAGGAAAAGTTCATAACATTTTGATAAAATTCAGTATGAATAAAAATCAGTAAAAGCACTTTGCAATCCCGTCTTTTTCCAGTCAACGTGTAGAAATCTGATTGGACCCAAATAACTTGGATACTGGAGCGTTTCCACAAAATCCCGCGTAAACCCCAATTTCGAAACGGGCATGCGGCGTTGCCGGGTACGACGTCTTCATTTATAAGTGGTAGTGCCCGCCTCAGCATCCAGAAGTCCCAAGCCGTCATCTCTACCCACCCAACCTCGTCCACCCTCACCACCCTCACAATGGCTCCCAAAGGCAGCAAGTCCCTTCCCGTCGCTGAGAAGAAAGTCGCCAAGAAGGGCGTCTCGTCCCAGGGCGGCGATGACAAGAAGAAGCGCA
>JAULCF010066671.1:0-29922 GCA_032361265.1 Devaleraea mollis | reverse complement strand
TTGAACTGTATTGTTTGATTGTTTTTTTCAATAATCCTATGGCATTGGGTTTTTGAACCTTCATCGGTGGTTTTAATAAAGGCGGCTTTGTTTTATTATTCATGACTTTTTGATTTATGTTTCCATTTCTTATTTATTTAACTCAGCTATATATGAATTGAATATCCTAGTCGATTATCACCTGATGTATTCACTATTTCATTTGAGTTTAACTCTATCGATTTTGATTCAACATGGCAATAAAAATTAGTATCTATTTCCATTGGCACCAAATAGCTGGCTAACAACTCAATTATTTTTCTTCCTTTGCCTTTCGGCAAATAATTATCACATTCTTCCATTGGGATTGGCCCTATATTAATATCATAATAAAGATTAATTTCTTTTGATATATCTCCAAGAATGAAATCTTCTGACAACATAATGGAGCCCATCGTATTCGTTGATTGAATCGAAAACTCAGCCTGTCTATAGTTTTTATCAATGGTGACAGGATAACCAATCACCATCTCAAAAGCGGTTCTCGTGTATTCCAAATCACCAATTATCTGATGTGCCATCGGCAATAATGTGAATAAAATCGTCTTCTGATAATTACTCATTGCCAGATCAAATTCTCCCCATATAATATCAAATAAAGTATGGCTAGAATCTAATGGGAACCCTGTAAGCATTTGTCTTTCTTCTTGTTCAATCAAGACTCTATACCTATTGATCACTTGATCAAACGGTGCAAAATATCTTCTTGCTTCACGCTCCTCTCGATTCATGATCTTGATATTTACTAAGACCTCATCTTTTTTAGATGATCGATTTCTATTTTCCCTTGACCCCAATCTGTGAAACAATCCTGCAGGTAAAGCATCATATAGGCCAGGCCTAGCTACAATAATTTTAGTGACCTCTACCCCATACTGATTCTCTTCATTCCCAATATCACGAATATCTCTACCGATGGTATAATTAAACTTTCCACTAGGCTCTATTGCCAAGTCGTTTAAAGAGATTTCTGAATTACGTTCTAGTATCTCAGCAATAAGAACTTCAGCCCTAACGTCTAAGTGCTTGTAAGTTGATTTATCGATCATGCAGCTTTGGTTATTATTCTGATAGGATTCATTCCAGAAGACTTGGATTCAAGATTTATCTCTGTTTCATTGCAGAGTATTTCCCAATCTTGATCTGAAAGTGAAGAGTTTGGCTTTCTGCAGACTATCACATCGATAGTTCTTACAATCCCTTCAGCAATATTTTTACTAACTACCACTCCTTTTGTGACTTTGATAGATTCTATATTTCTAAAACCTAAGGCATTGGTACAAAAAATTCTAATGTCTTCTGTTGTGACGATCCTTCCACGAGTCATAATAACTTCTTTGAAAGCATGAATACTTTCTACAGCTTGCATTTGATCTTTACCTCCTTTCGATGAAGTAACAAGTTGCAATGAACTCGCAATCAGATTGCTATTTGAAAATAATTTTAATGGTGTTCCGTATGGGATACGATTGGCCAAGGATCCATCAGTCGTCCAATATTTAAGATAAACTAATTGATCATCCGGGAAAGGGCTTAGAAATAAAAAACTTGTCTCTTCAATTTCAGCCTTTGACTTTTTGAAATTTTTCCGAATTCTGTTAAATACAGTATCCAATTCCTTGAAGTCATCCCCAACTGCATTATAATCTAGACCTCTAAAAGCAGCAGTTTCATGATTTACAAGGTCTAATGTGTAGTTAAGAAGATGATGAGCTTCACGTGTATCGAATCTCTTCACTCCTCTAGTCCTCAGAGCATACATACCAAAGTCACCTTGATCAATGCTTTTTAACGGAACCTCTTGATAAGTTTCACCAGTAGTATTTGTCATTTTATCAATCGATAAAAAGTGGGCCTCTCCAACATCAACCGGAATAATGTAAACATCCTTGCTTACTTTCTCCTGTTTTTCAAAATAATTCCTATTAATAACTGGATAACAATTCATGAGACAATCCATATTACCTATGTGCTCCTTTAAACCTTGAGGCAGAATTACTTTTACCCAAAGCAGATCATCCTTGAGTTGCATTAGATCTGACTCAATAAATGTATCATTCAACTCTAAAGGATAAGGACACTTATTTTCATGAATTAATATCTCATCATCTTCTATCGTAACAAAGTGTTTATCGGTGACACTAAGCACATTATTCTTGATATATTGATCCTTCCCTAACGAATTAAATTCTGCTGCGTCCTCCTCTGCTTTATTCTGTTCATCTGCATTGTGTCCAGGCTTTGTTTTAATTGGGTTAACTCCCAGAGACCATTTAGCAAGTGGTAGATGTTTAAGAAAAGAATTAACCCTTGTTTGATTTTTCCAGTCAAAGAAAAATGTAAAATTCTTCATAGTTCTTACCATCGGATCTACTTTTAATCCAACATAAAATGTCCCAGAGTCTATAAATTTGCCATACACACTTTCAATAACTTTATCTTTTCCTAGTCGATCATTTATATTAACAATCGTATTATCATAGGCCATTAATTCAATCTTAGCATCAAATATTTTATAAGATTCAGGGGCCGAAAAAAAGATTTCTTTCTTTAATTCAATATTTTTATGAAACACCAAATCATAAGGGCTGACGATATGCATATGTTCTGAAGGCAAGGCATGCATAATAGAATATCCTGGTTGTGCTTTTGTCATTACATCTGGAGTCAGGATCTCAACCAAACGCTCCAACATACGATTACGACTATTTGTAATATCATTTGACAACCGTTCAAGCTCATAACTACAAGCTCCTACCATCATGTCCACGATAGGATCAAATGAATTAAGATCAATATCAGAAACGCCTCTATAATTCCATTCTCGTGCTGCCTCCTTAAGGATTCGCTCTTTTATATCATTTCTAGTTTCAAATGTTTTCATCTTAATATATTTTTTATATTCCTATTATCAATTTTTATTATTTTCATACCTACGAAATTGAAATTGGACTGAATACTATGACGTATTCTATATCGTGTATTCTCTCATTGGTTTCAACTAAAACCATATTTGAAATCGTGATAATAAATTTTTGTTTAGTATCATGATTTTCTGTGTCATATTTCACAACCTTTGCTTCAAGATTAAAAGCATTATCAATTCTAGGTTCTGCCTTACCGATATCTTCTTTTAATATCTTGACTATTTTATCATTCCAGTTACTCTGATTAATACTTACATCAAAATCATGATCCCAAAGTGCATTTCCATATCTAGTATTAAAAGCATATTCACGTAAGTTGGTCATCAAGATTAAATAGATGTGACTCCTTACCGATTCTTCTTGTGAATACTTTCGTAATTTTTCTCCATTATATAGAGAAGCAATCTTGATTGGATATGTATAATTCTCAGCCATTATTCATCAATTGATATTTACAATTGCACCTTTAAGAACTGCCATGGCACTTGCCTCTACCTTTACCTGCGCTCCTGTCATCTCTGCAGAAGTGTCTCCAGAGATTTTTGCTTCCATACCAGAAAGACTTGCTGCTTGATCAGCTTTAAGCTCAATATTGGCTCCTTTCATTGATACATCCTGACCAGCTTCAATATTAATAGTACTCTCCATTTTTATATTCAGCTCATCCCCTTCCATGTTTATCGTTTTTCCTTTTAGATTAATCTCTCCTTCTGTGGTTATGCTTATTTTCCCATCGTCAGCAACATCAAGTATGATCTGATTTTTATCATCTTTTGTGTATATACTTATCAAGGATTCATCACCATCTTCAAAAAGAATTCGATGTCCCGACTTGGTCCGAATAGCCTTTATCGTATTGTCTTCATTGTAATATTGAGGCTTATTTTTACCATGATAAACACTTCCCATCACAAAGGGTCGATCGGGGTTATCCATTTCAAAACCTACCATCACTTGGTCGTCAATCTCTGGACAGAAATAGGAATCCCCTGCGCCTGCATATGGATATAGAACTCGTATCCAAGGTGTCATTTCGTCCTTCCTAATATCTTGCCAGTGAAATTGTACACGCACCCTACCTAGTTTTTCTGGATCATTATTATCAACTACTTGCCCAACTTGAGGAGCAGCCTTTGGCAAAAGCACATTTGGGTTGGGAGGTGGTGATTCTAATTCTGCTGGTATCGCCTGAAAGGAATTTGAATAATGACCTTGTCCATCGCAAGAATGATCGATCTCAGTGACATAATAACTTCCAACGGTATCATTACTTGCGTTTTTTACATTAATTCTTGTACCTATATGAATACCAGGTTGATCACTGTTGCCATACAATCCCATCATCTGTGCTGCTCGACTATGGACACGATGGGTGACAAAATCCTTTAATTCCGATTCCTTCTTTATTAATTCATAACTCGCTTGACTTCCTTTTGAAGTAAACATTCCTTGCGATCCATCGTATGCGGATTGACCAAACTTATCTATCGGAGGTGACTTAACGTCTGCGCCTTCAAATGAATAGACTTCATGATCCTCATAATGATAATAAGAGTATTCAAAATTAAGTGGAAAAATAGTTAACGATAGATCCATTTGATCAATATGGGGACCCAAGCGTAAGTCTATTTGTCCTACATCTGGCTTGTCTCCAAGTACTAACTTCTCTCCATCATAAAAAAACCAAAGCCCAAACTTAAATGCTAATCGACTTATAAATCCATAAGGGGTTTCTCGATATTGTGTAACATAAGTTGGAGCAGGGTCATTAGAAATTCCAAGATCTACAGCATCTCCCAATACCTCTTTAGCAATGTCTTCGATGGTCATTTCAGAATAAGTTGCCTGCACACCAGCTTCATCAACAAAAATTGAATTCCCTTTTCCAGTTAATATTACTTGATCATAATCATGATTGGTTTTCCCTAAATTTATTTGTGTAATCGTTCCATGAAACTCTAATGTATCAGACTTACTATTTTTGTCCTCTACTTTAATAACAACACGATGACCCAAATAATCATAAGCCTCAGATGTATTAATTCTACCTGACTTGTCTCCTAAAGCATGTGCATCACACGAAATTGTGAAGCGGTGATGATCGTTCACACTTTGAGATAGAGAAAAGTGTTTTACTTTAGTTTTTTTACTACCTAATTTAATTGATATGTTGTGGTTCGGTTTCATTAAGTCATTATGACAATAAATTAAAAATTATCTCTAAAAAGTAAAATCTACCAATTCAATAATTGAGAGTGTTATAAAGAATATTTTATTTCAACTCGTCATATTTTATTGGAAATAAAAAGGTAAATCAACGAGTTGAAGCCTGATAAGCAGCCTTAACGGCTTTTTCCATTCCCTTTCGAACAACAAAACGAGCAGCTTTTTTCTTGACAAGTTTTGATGCTATCGCTCCACAAGATTGGCTTACACCTGCCTTAAAATAAGTTGTGTACAATCCATCGATTATCATACTTGAAGCAAATTGAACGATGGCCTGACCATTTGCTTTATTTAAACCACCTGGATCACGCATAAAAATTGAAGGATAAGATTTTGCCGCAGCCAACACTTCAGCGATGGCCTTTCCCCCAAGTCCAAAAAACGAAAAAAAACGTTCTTTAAATTCAACTTTCCCGCTATGGTCCCAATCTTTATCAGCATAAAAAGTAGCAACTGCCACGAATTTATTACCAGCAAATCCAATTGCCCCTATTTCTTTTTTTGTCCCAAAATGTTTAACAAGCATCCATTCCATAATTATTTAATTTTACTTATAGTAATTTTTAATTTGCAAATTTCATATTAAAAATATCAAAGTTATCCACCTCATCTAATTCCTACCACTCTAAATCAAAACCCTCTCCCTCCAATTCCATAACTCTAGAAGACACATCCACATGAACCGTCATATCTGAAGAACCATGCGAACTCATATGGTAAGAAAATGAAGTACAAAAACCATCCTTGAAACCCAATTCAAACAGAGATGCATCTTCATCAATTTTATAAAACTTAATTGTCCCATCTCGTTTCTCATCATCATTCATCCCCCACTTCCATAAATCCTTGATCTTATCTGAATCTACCTTCAGTTCTAATGATATTGAAGAAGGAGCCACCTTTGCTGTTGGTTTATTCATTCTTGAATCTGTTTGTTGTGACAATGAGAAATGACAATCCTCCACTGAGAACTCTGTTCCTGCTAGGTCTAATACTGCTTTAAATGCCATAATAGTTATGATTTAGTTTATTAAAAAATTGAATGCTTATTATGAAATCGATGTTCATATATCCTTATTTAAAAGATTCTCTTCGACAACTTCATTACTTCATAATCACTGCTCCAAATTGCGCACAAAAAGTGTGCTCCATATTTGAATCAGTTTTGTATTTCTTTCCAGGTAGTGTAAATATCTCTGGCTTATCAGTTGATTGAACAGTTATATAGTCAGTGACAAATGAACGCATTGCATGATCACCCTCAGAAGCTGCAAAATTATCCTTATGAGTACAGGTCAACTTCATCTCATATTTAATCCTATATTCTCCACGATTCATAGCATAATCATCAATTTTATAAATCTGACTTTGATTGATATTACGTATCGGGCTGCCACTACGCGGATAAGGATAGCACATTAAAGGGTTAGATTTAGAAGTTTTCCAACTCATCCATGCTGATGATCTACCTTCTGGCTTTATGTCTACATAATTTCCATTACTAGATCTTTTTTGAAGACAATACTTTACTTCACCCCAAGTATTTTCTTGATGGTTATCTATTGATATTCCATAAAAATGAAGCTTGATCTTTCCAGGACGTTGAACTTGAGTTGCAACTGTATTTACTGTTGAATTATTTACTCCTTTACCTATAATAAACTTACTGTTCTTGGGAAGAGGCTGTCTATCTTCATTGAAGACAGACCACTTGCCGTTATTATACCATAGCCCTACTACATGCGGATTATAAACGCCAGTCCAGAATTGGGTAATAAATAGAGTGGCATTCGGTTTATTTGATTCATTGCTAAAATTGAAATAATTACCTGATGGCGCTGAAGCTGTAACCACAGAGCAATCCTTACATTCATACACATAAAAAGATGCTCCTATTGGAAGTGCCTTTTTGTTTTGATTATAGATTGCCCACTTTCCATTTGTATAATAAATACCAATTGGGTTTGGATTATATGCCGTTCTCCCGCATTGCGTTACAAGCAATTTGACATTGGGTTTGTTATTCCATCTAGAATTATTTATAAAAGTAATGTGCCCTGATCGATTAGATGATTCTACCTTATGACGCATACCTAGGTTTTTATCTGTAGTAACAAGAACATTAAACTTTAGATTAGCTGGCATTGTAGCACCATCAATATTGACTATTTTTAATGCGTTATTTTTCCACTCTACACCTATTGGGTGGTTATTGTAGGTCCCACTACTACCCCAATTGTGTGTTACAATTACTGTCGCCATAGGATTTGTTCCTGTCAAGCTTTGATCAACTACTGTTGCATTATTAAGCGTATTAGAAGTCGTTGTTGTATGAATTCCTCTTGACTGGGAACTCATAGTAATAGAGGCACAACAAATTATGAAGAGCAGTGATAATGTTTTCATTAAATTGATTTTATGGCTTTAAATACTTTAAATGGATAACCGGTGAGTACATACTATTTAAAAAAAAGGATTGTGGTCTTTAATCGACATCAGTATCCCATTCAACCCCTTCTGCTCCATTAGACCCAGCCATTGACAAAAGAAAAGTCCTTGTAGCAAAAAATGGAGTGAGATGAATTTTCACATTAACGATATCTGGGTTCTCCTTATCTTGATCCAATTCATGGATACTAAAGTCCTTTAGCAATTTTCCACTTCCTTTTATTCCTTCTAAAAATTTGGATATTTTTTTCTTTAATTCACGTTGTGTCTTACTATTGAAATTTTCAAAGGCTGATCGATTTAGAAAATCTATTAAAACTTTACCAACCCAATCAAAGGTTCTGACCACACTATAACTTTGAAGACCTATGTTATCTCCACTAAACAATGTCTTTCCTGAAAAAGCCATCACTGAACCAAACTCATTAGTCATAGGAACCAGCCCCATATCTTCTAGACTTGTCAACTCTGTCTTTTTTGTAGGAAAAGCGACACCATCAATACCTGCCATCTTTCCGTGTTGCACACCTGCAACAACTTGAGCCATGGAACTTCTACTTTGATAAATCCTACCCGCCAATGCAGATGAAGGAGCAACTCTAAGATCCTCTTCAATTTCCAATTCTGGATATCCTTCTCTACCTAGTAGCCAGTTACATGCCATCACAATATTACTCTTGTGAGCATCAGCACTGGCATGATCTGCATCTGCAAATAATTCTATAACATCTTGGGCCTCATCTAGGTCTCTAAAGTCGGTAAACATTGTCACCTTATGGTTGTGTGCGATTTCACCCCAGTGATTCAACACACTGTTCTTTCCTAGATATCCTGGCATCAACATCATGGAATAAGAATTCCTAAGATCCAATCTATTAAAGTTGATATTAAATTCTTCGTTGATCGCATCAGCGAATAAGGTGTTATCTAAATCCTTAATCTGTTCTTCACTGGCATTGACAAAAGTGACATTGTGTAATTTATCTTGTCCTGTGTTTTTTATAAAAAGATCTACCGCTCGATAGTTTTTTTCTAATGCTTCTGTTGCATTTAATCCCTTGGCAATATTTTTACCTAATTCGATTCCTGCCTTGTCTGACTTTTCATGACAGAGAGAAACCATCTCATCAATCCCTTGATTATCTGCAAGCAAACTCTTCCATAATTGTAGTCGTCTCTTAAGTGCTTTTCGTTCTTCGATATCACTTTCGTTTAGGAAGATATTACGCTTTGCTTTTTTATCAGGATTAAGATTACCTGCTTTTTCTATTGTCGCATCAATTATTCCAAATCCACCGTATTTCACTAATGCAGTAGCACTATTTTTAAGTGAGACCCCAATACTACCGCTAGTTTTCTCCGCTGATTTAGTTTTAGCATCTATTTGATTTTTTTCTAATTCTGACATTTCTGGTTTGTTTTGACAGTTAGTTATTGAACTTGCATTTTTGAGTTACGAAGAATGTAACTAATGCAGTTAAGAGTAAATTTGATTTTAAGATTATACACCATTCTGCTCCAATTCTTCAATCATAGCAGTCAATCCATTAATATATGCTTGTTTGGCATCTGCATCTTTTAAAATATTTCCCATCTGCTTAATCTTAAGCATTTTGACAAATTTTTGATACTCTGCTCTTTGGGACTCTAGATTTTGAAGAAATTCACTCCCTTTAATTAAACCCTTTTTGCCAAAATCAGAAATTGAATTAAATGACAAATTATTATTGATCGGACTTCCATCCTCCGCTTCAAATTCTATATCTAAATTGGGTTTGTATTGTGCAAAAACATCACTAATCGTTTTCAGACTTTTTTCAAACTGTGGAGCTAAGGGTTCATCTCCAGTAAGCTGAGTTACGATCATCGTTTTGTTTTGGTCGAGTAAGGTTATTCCTTCACCACCAGTACCTTGTTTCACTTCGTGACCTCCTAATTCATATTTTGCCATTGGTTTTAAATTTTTCTTGCGTTTATATTATGTTGAAATTCACTACAGCATTCGTTACCGACACTTCCACTTTTTTTCCTTCGGTTAGTTTACCTGCAATGATCATTTGCGAAAGCGGTTGTCTAAGCATCTTCTGAATAATATCTCTTATAGGTCTAGCACCAAATTTTGGATTAAAACCTTTCATTGCAATATGCTTTGTCGCTTCATCGCTAATATTAAACTGAATACCTTGTTTAGTAAGTAACTTAACAAGCCCCTTGATTTGAATATTAAAAATGGTGACGACTACTTCTTGTGTAATAGAATTAAAAGGCACTATACTATCCATCCGACCTAAAAACTCAGGTCTAAAAGTGATTACAGGATCATTGATATACATTTCTTTCACCCAGTCACTGTCAGGCAATTTATCATGTTCATTTTTATAATTAACAATATGTTGCTGTCCTAAATTAGAGGTAAAAAGTATGACTGCATTTGAGAAGTCTCCGACTTTCCCTTGCTTATCAGTTAATCTACCTTCATCCAATATTTGCAAAAACACATCAAATACAGACGGGTGTGCCTTCTCAATCTCATCAAACAAAACAATGCTATAAGGTTTCTCTCTTATCTTATTAACAAGTAAACCACCTTCTTTATAACCAACATATCCCGGAGATGCCCCGTACAGCAATGCCGCTGATACTGATTCCTTAAACTCAGACATATCAAATCTTATCAGTGCTTTTTCATCATTAAATAAAAACTGAGCTAAGGTCTTAGCCAATTCAGTTTTTCCTGTTCCTGTAGGTCCAGTAAAAAAGAAAGAACCCACTGGCTTTCCTGCTTTTTTAAGCCCTGCTCTTGATTCAAGGATTGCCTTACTTATTGTAGCAATTGCTCCGTCCTGACCCACTACTCTTTTTCTTAAGTGATCTTCAATTGATAGCAATCTTTTTTGTTCATCACCTTGTAATTTGCCAATTGGAATATTTGTTCGACTGGCCACTACTGCGGCAACATCCATTGGCGAAATTTTGGAATATTTTTCCTGTGCTGACTTCCTTAATTCATTAAGGATGACTAACATCCATATTTTATAATCTTTAGCGTTTAGTTTTTCCTCTTCCTGACTAACATCAATTTTTCCAGCGATAACAGGACTCAGAGTATTCCTTATCTCTATCAACAACCATTTGAAATCTTCAATTGGAAGATCCGTATCCATTTCAGTCAGGATCTCTATAAATTCAATTATTTTTAATTCAGAAGATTCTTCTGACATTTTAATTGCAGACATCGTATTATCCAACAAATCAATAGCAGAGTCAGGTAATCTTTTGTCACTGATATACCTCTTGGCCAAATGAACCGTTTCAGCTATGGTATCATCCTCAAGTGCAATATTGTGATGCTCACAATACTTAGAAGCAATATGGCCTACCATTCTTATGGCTGTTTTAACTTCTGGCTCTTGTACAATTACTTTATCAAAACGACGACTAAAGGCAGGATCACCCTCGATAAATTCTCGATACTCCTTATTTGTCGTAGCACCTATTACCGTAATTTCACCTCTAGCCAATTCTGGTTTTAATAAATTAGCTGCACCTCCAAATCCAGCGGAAGGATCCATAAGCATATGGACCTCATCAATAAATAATATGGCCTTGTCACTGGCCTTGATTTCAGAAACTATTTTCTTTAATCTTTCTTCTATCTCACCTTTGTAAGATGCTCCCGCGATCAATGATCCAGAGTCTAATTCATATAACTGGCCTCCTTTAAGATTATCGGGTACGTTATCAGCTGCGAGTAATATTGCAAAGCCATCAACCAGAGCAGTCTTCCCAACACCTGGTTCTCCGACAATAATTGGATTGGGCTTTGACCTACGCCCGAGCACTTCAATCATCTGTCTTATTTCCTTATCACGCCCAAGAATCGGATCTAATTTCCCATCAATTGCTAGTATCGTTTTGTTTATGCAATACTGTTCTAATGCTCCTTTTGACTGTGATTTTTGTGCTGCTCCATTGAACTTTGACTGATTTTCATTTTGATCAACACCATCCAATGACAATCCATTCTCAGAGATAAATCCCTTGAGTACTTCTTTTTCTGTAAGAGGAAAGCTTTTCAACTGGCTTTCTGAAAAACCTACATTGGGTTTACACAATGCGGCAAGTAATGCTTCTGCCGTAAGATCATCATGGCCTAACTTAAGTTGCTGCATCTCGGCCACTTCCATTACTTTGTTTACAGACTGATCAGGTGTAGGATCTCCGCCTATTGTCCCTCCTTTCAATGTATTTTCAATTCGCAGATCTGCCCATTCTCGTAGGTAATGAATATCTGTTCCCCATGACACGAGAGATGCTGCTACTCCTGTTTCATTATGCAATACCGCTTTAAGCAAATGTGCTGCAGTATAATGTGGATGAGAATTTTCTTTGGCGATGGACTTTGCAATGGAGATAATCTCTTTTATATTGGATAATAGAAAGGGCATGATCTATTTAATTTTTGGAGGAAATTCTTTTAAGGAAATTGAAATTTTAAAAATATGTAGCATACGAACTAAAAAGTTCGAGCTGCTCGCACTGGCACACTAGTTCCTTTACTTATTTCTAAGCTAAACCCATCTGGCACAGAGGTGATATAACAGACCCAAGCAGCAAAATCAGAAGACTCCGTTGAACTCCAATACCAATAAGCATCCCATGGGCCACCATGTCCTTTAAGTTGCAAATTATTTAACATTACGCGCATTTCTCTGACTGACGGCAAAAACCAATCGCTTCCTAACTCCCTACATAATCTTGCTGCATACCCATCCACACAAGCACCCAGAATCGTATTAGTATTATCCATACCATCACCTAACTCTGCTCCGTCTCCAAGGGGGAAATCTTGAACATTATTTAAATCACTAATATCATAATCCTCACATCCCCAATCTGAACCGGTTCCAACTCCGACAGTTAGATCTTTCATAGAAGCCAACATTCCAGTTCCATCCGTTGTATTTAAATAAAAGATCAACCCTCCTTCATAACTTTTACCATAAAGACTATCTAAAGGAATGTTATCATCAAACAATTCTTTTGGCGTTGATCCAGAATCTAATAAATTTTGCACATTATCAGGTTCTGGCAATGTTGCTATTTTATCATCTTTACTACATGATGGAATTAAAACTGACATAAATAATAGGACTATAGTAACATATTGAAATTTCACTGAATTCATTCTGGTCATTTTTAGTACGGTTTAATTCTATTGTATTGCTAAATGAATTAAGCTATTGCTCACATTAACTACTCGCCCGAGCACCTACATTATTAAATAATTCTATTGAGGACTCCCTTTCCAACGAACAATCGAATGGCTCTACAGCTAACCTTATCACAATGTTTTCTATGCGACCAACAAGCTCAACAACATTTTCATCGCCGTCCAGATTATAAATTAGATGTGCCTCATTATAGATGTTAGAAATATTCGAAGGCGTTACTGAACTAGTTCCACCCCCAGCAGCATTTAAAAGATCATATTGCTGATTTGCATCTGAACAAGTTGTAAATTCTGAAACTTCTAAATACTCAAGGTATTGAAACCCAGTACTGTGAATGATATCATATTTTAGAAATCGACCGTAATCTTCTGAGAAAGATTCTTCTTTAAAATTAATCGTCATAATTTCAGCACAAGGCGAAATATCATCAGTGGTAAACAAAGGGATAATGGTTCTCAGTGCCTTATCACAAGGTTCAGCTTCATCAAAACTCTGATCAATGCTTTCTAGCTCACCGCAGCCAGCTAAAACTATTAACATTGATATAAAGAAGAAGAATGATTTTTTCATTATTTATTTTTTCTGTTATCGTAAAATCACTCAGTTAACAAAAGTGTCAATTCAAAATCTTCATTTGAAATTTCATACACTCCATTTCCTATATCCTTCTGAGTAAAATCTAATAAAGATATATTAGGAAAACTATATGCTAATACTTCCCCAACCCCTACAAAGACTAAACTTCCAGATATCATAAAGTCATCAATAACAAGTCCAGATTGAGATAAAACTCCAGGTATAGGTATACTGCTTGAAAGCAAAAATGGCTCGCCATTTCCACCTGGCACTATTGCTCCTCCATTCACTGCAAAAGCTTGCAAAACAAAAATTGATTCAGCACTATAAGTTCCATTTGGTAAGGTGAATACCCTGATACTTTCGGTCGATGACGAAAATGTACTCTCATCACTTGATGTTAATTTTATTTCATAATTACCAGGTATTTCAAATGTGTGGCTAGGTGATTTAATTGTAGATGTATTCCCATCACCAAAATCCCATGTATAACTTGTTGCATTCTCTGAGGTGTTATTAAAATTTATAACATCTCCAGTTTCTGCTTCTAGTGTTGAAACAGAAAAAGATGAGGTCAATTCGCCTGTTTCTTCCTTGCTACAACCATATACGATTATAGCTAATACAAAAAACAGGAACGAGTACTTAATCATTTTCATTTATTAGTTTTTTAAGGCTTATTACTTGAAATTGCGTCACAACGTTTGTTTGTAATAAAAACATACAACACCTATATGTGACACTACATAGCATTTATGTTACCGTGAAACACATTTTATTTCAAGCAATAAAATGCACGAGATATTATATATTTCATACTAGCAATAGACATCTAGCACAAGCATATATTTACTTAACCTAAATTAAGAATTAGAAAAATTGAAAAAATAAAAATTAGAGGAAGTGCATTTTTAAGTTAGTAAAATGCAGTTGGGAATTGAAAGCTGAATTATATACCAAGCTTGTTTTTGAATTCTTCTTTTCTATGTCTGCTTACTGGAAGTTGGATATCGTTCTGTAGCATGACGTATCCACCTTCAGACTTACAATACATTTCAATGCGATCTACATTAACAACAAATTTTTTATGAATTCTAATTAGTTTATCTTCTTGGCACAATGAATTCTCAATATCTTTTATAGAACATAAAATTGTCTGTTTCGATAAATCTGGAGCAATTAAGTAGGTATAAATGTTATCTGATTCAAAATATAGTACCTCATCTATAGAAATAAATATCATGCCTTTACTGTTCGGCAATATCAATTTCATTCCCGACTCGCAGCAAATGGTGGATGGATTCATAAGATCTTATATTTTTAAATACGTTGATCTGACTTAAGAAAAAGATACCATCAATGAGTGAAAATTTTATTTAGAATGGTTTTTGATCGATCCTAACTCACTGACTAATGAAAATGACTAGTCAAAAATGTAGTTATCACGTCCCAGATGTATTTATCATATTTTAATGATAAATGAAATTAAAACATCTATCTTCCTAGAACAACCCCTTGCAGTTGTGGTCAACTCATTATAATATTCTCTCAACTTATTGCTAATTGCAGTTGCGACCTGTTTTACCTTTCCTTTAAACTATTCTCAAACAGATTATACATATCTTTCTAAAATACAATCAGCTGACTCATTAGTTTAGGCAATAAATATTGAGCAAAAATTAATCAAAAGAAACAAGGCTTATCAACCTTTACCCACGTGATCAGGCACTTAAACAAGCTAGAAACTAATCAAATTCAGGACTACTAAAATTACCGAAAAGTGTCTGCCCGAATAGCGCATCTATGTTTCTTTTCAAGCAATAGTCTTCAAGCAATAGAACCATACCCAAAAGCAAACAACTTGATTTCAAAATGACAAAAAATACTGATTTTTATTACTTCATTTTTTTTGAGGATATTGATTAAATAGTTTTTCTTCATTTTGATCACCTTGCATTAAGTAAATATCAGGATTTCCTGTAAGTGTAAATGCATCCCACATTTTGTTTGGAAGGCCAAGACTATCTCGTGCATATATTCTAGTTAAACGATTGGCATCACCTAGAGAAAGGCCATCAACCCAATATTCATATAATTTACTCATGTACTCCGAAGTATACTTATCATCAACTGTCCATAATGATTTAAGTACAGTTTGAGCTCCAGCAGAATAAAAATAAGAAGCTAGTGATGATGTACTTTGCCCCGTCACATAAGTACCTGTTCCACTTTCACATGTAGATAGTATTACAATATTATTATCTAAGCTCATATTTGAAATGTCATAGCCAAATATTTTGAGTGGTTCATTATTTTCATCTCTGATGACTATATAATTATCATATTTATTTGTTCTTGAACTCAAAGCATGCGTTGAAAAATGAAGGAGTTTAAAATCTGAGAAATCCAATTTACTTTTATTTGCACCATAGCGAAAATCACCACAAGTAAATTGATCTATTTTTTGGAGCTCATCTTGCGCAAAAGGAAGTTCGGTATACTCTAGCTCAGCATTACTCGTTAAAGTAATATCACTTGAATATGAATAATAAATTGAATTAGAACATGAGATAGAATGCTTTTCATAATCTATATAATCTTTAATACTAAATATATTTTCAACCGGCTTATTAAATATAGATTCAAAAGGCAGATCATTTAATATACCATCCGCACAAATTACTATCTTATTAAAAGGTAAAATATCGTCATATAACTTTTGTAGGATTTTCGAATTTGACTTAACCCCGTGGCTCTCAATTATTTGATTCCAATCATTAGTATTACTAAAATGAAGCTGAGTATTTTCATGACTATATAGGACACACGCAATATCTTCTTCATACTGAATGAAGTCAACCACAACTGCATTCTCATTTCTAAGTTTTAGGTTTAGTTGCGGAATGTTTAATGATTTATCTTGTAGTAAGAACGGTTTGTCTTTTTTAAACGCGGAAACTAATTGTTTTAGGACATTTTCATAATGAATATTATCTAAAAATGTAGTGTCTTTAAAAGTGTTGATTTGTTTAAGGAGTTCGTTTATCTTGCTATCAAACTTACCATCAAGATGTCTTTGTCGTTCAATTTTGAAATTTTGATTTTTCGTATTATATGTTAATTCTATAATTTCTTTACCATGCTGCTTTGATTCTGCAGGATAAGAGCGGAGAATTTTCATGGCATTAATACTCAGAAAGTCATGAAAGTGCTCTAGGTCATTTGCTAGTTGATTTTTCCCAATTTGTCTTAATGCTAACAAGCTATCACGTAAATTGTATTCTGGCAAAACATCAGCATAGTCACTCTGAATATTTAGAGATACAAATTTGCTTTTTGATGCGTTTGGTTCTGTTTTGCAAATGCTTTTCGTTGCAATTGTAAACACACTGTCTCCTTTTGATATTAAACCTTCATCCATAAATGACATACCTACGTAATTTATAAAACCTATTCTCTTATAATTGCAGCTATCATCTTCATATAAATTTACCGCTTTATTAAAAAAAGTCCTTGCAATAGATTGTTCGTTTTGCAACCAATGTACATATCCAAGATCTGCAAATAATAGAACCTTATCTGTATGACTAATTTTTAGAGAATCTAAGTCTAATACATCCACTTTTGAAAAAAGACCTGGGATACTCTGATCTTTAATCCATTGAATTAATACTTGTTGATCGGTGTTGTTTAATTCTCCAAATACTCTATAAGCTTCATGCAATGAAAACAATTTCTTTTCATCATAGCTATGGTTTTCATTTTCCAATAATTTGGCAATTTTTTTCCAAATATTGGCTTCTAGCAAAGGAAGTGGAAGATTATGTTTATGAATTAAATGAAGTGCTCTATGATAAAAAGCCAAAGCTAATAAATACTGTTCATGAAAAGAGGATTTATTTCCTTGCAACATATCCAAGATCGCACATTCTGCATAGCCCAATCGAATGCATTCTCCTTCTTTAGGGAAAACCATAAATGGCCTAAATTCCTTCGTTTGAGAAACTTGATTAACTATGTTTACGATTGAGTTATTTGCATCAGAAAAATCATTCCTTATAAAACTAAAAGAGTCTGGAATTTGAAGTTCTATTTCAGATTCCTCTTCAATTGCATATCTATAGAAGGAAATGACGTTCTCCAACTCAAGTTTGTATTTATCAAGCTCTAAAGGTATTTCATATGCAATCGAGGACTGATGTAAGCTACTTAAAAATAAATCAATGGAATCACCTAGTTGTTTTCTGTCATTAGAATTATCGGTTAATCTTGAAAAAATCCATATATTAAGAAAAACAAACGAAATGAAAAATATGAAGTATTTGCTCGTTTTAATTCTCGGCATAACATTAGGCTATTTACTTTGTAATGTAATGAATCCATCTGATACTGGGGTTACCGATCCCCCCACAGAACTTTCAAATGGTAAATATATTGAAGGTACTGTAATAGCAAATGGAAATTCTAATCAACTTGGACTTATTGAATTCAGCTCGGACAGTGACCATAACAATTCTTATCTTGCACTATACCAGGGTTCATCATCTAGTCACCTTGATTTATTCCAAGCTGTCTACGCGAAAGTAAAAGAAGAGAATGGTTATCCTGTTGCTTATGAAATTGAAGTCAACAAACCTGAAACAGGTGTAATTCCGTTACCTGACAATTTTATTACTACCTTGGATTATCATAGTTTCACTACACATAATAGAGATGCAGGCCTACACAAGAAAGTGCACTATGGTGGTCAAGCATTAACTCCTGGATCCTCTGCAGGAATTTATGAACTAGAAACAACTTTATCTTCTGGTCAAACTCAAATGTATTATTGTAACTACCCTATGAAGGTATTAGTGGAATCTTACGGAGACGGAACTATATATCTAGAGGCAGATGCAAGTCTTAATGTTACTCAGCTAGATACTTGCCATAGACATGGGAATAGAGTCATAGATTGTAGACAGTAATTACGATGAAAGGTAAACAGAAAATAACGGCTGCCATATTATCATTGTTCATTTTGGGGATATATTTAATTCAACTTGAAGGTTGTGTGTTTCCGCCTCCACCACCTCCGCCGCCGCCAATTTCATGTTCCGCTCCTGTTAATGAAATAAAACAAGTTTCAATTATACTTAGCTACTCAGAATATTTAACAACTATTGACATAGAAAAATATAAGAGAACTTTAGTTACCGTAAATCATTTGTTACGAAAATTAGAAATTGGCTATAGACTACAATTAGAAGAACCGACCTTAGTTGTAAGAGGTATACCCACTGGACTTTTACAAAATAATGAACTTGAATTAAGAAAATCTTCTATCCGACGAGAAAACTCTCCAACACCATACCCAAAAGGGAAACTACATGTACATTTAATCAAAACAATAGATAAAGCGATTGGGGCGAGCACGGATGTAGATGGTACTGGCCTTATTGGTATTGCAAGTCCTGATATGTATAATCCTGTAATACTTACACATGAATTTTTACACTGGCTAATAAAAACTAAAGACCATGTTGTAATTACAGATACAGAAGAAGCTTGTTCATTTCATCCATCTTATGGATGCTTCAATATAATGTCAGAATTTTACTATACTCCAATGAGTATATTTTTGACATGCGAACAAAGACATTTCTATTCAAATAGAAATGCAGAAATAAATACTTGTAGTAATATTTACTATTATCCAACGGATACCAATATGCAACAAACTCTGAGAAATTCTAGTTGTTGCACAGTTTTAAAACTTTTTGACATAAATAAACGTCGGGAATATCATGAAAAATTGAAATCTGACCATGATTTACCTGAACTTGAAAAAATAAATGAAGTTTTTAAACTGTTGGAAGAAAACAATATTTGCCTTTACAACATGGATGCTTTAGAGATGGATAAATTAGCTCGGATTCTTATTATTGGAGAATCTATAAGTGAGTACTTCCATGATAATAATAATCTTCCAATGATTTATATACCTGATTCTAGCCTCAATGCTATAAAAACAACAATAGCTGGAATAATATTTATGTCGTGGGAATTTATAAAAGATGAAGGACTTTATGAAAATCAATTTAGAAAAGAAGCAGACTTTCTTTCAATTCCCGGAGGATTGACAAGTAATGAAATATATAATGTCAGACGTAAAAAACTTCCTGCCGAATTAGAAAAAAGGTATAAAGCAATTCCGGAAAGTCTCAGGCCATCAATAATCGAATTTATTTATTAAATAATTCATGTAATCCAGTTCTAGTCTTCATTAAGTTGAGTTGAGTTTCAGCTTTATCTAAATCTCCTTGATTGATGTAAACATGCGCTAGATAAAAATGAGTTTGATCAATCGTATCCTGGTTACTTGTTGAGGAGACTAGTTCTTTAAGCGTACTTTCGCTTTGCTCAAATTTATTTAATGCAAATAAGTATTTAGCTTTATCCAAGGAGTCTAAAAATACTTTATTAGGAACTCGGACGTTTCCTTCATATATTGGTTTTTTGTACGAAGCGTAAATTTCCTTATCTCTCCTATTCATATTGGTCATTGCTGAATAAGCATATTGCAATGCAACCATAAAAAGAAAAATTGATATCCCAACCAAAAACCACTTCGCTAAAGCCTTGTTTTCACTTGCCTTGGCCTCTTGCACATTAAGAGCACTGTTTGCACCTTGATTTGATTGACGATTATCTACCTCCTTTTGCACTCCTTTTATTTCATTCAAAAGCTCATGCTCCAGTATCCCTCCACTCACTTCCTTAATAGAATCATAGTTATCAACCAACGAACGCAACTCAGAATCAGATTTCAGTGCTTCCTCAAAAACACTAAGCTGCTCCCCTCTCAACTTCCCAGCTAAATAGTCTTCTATGTATTTAAAATAATCCATTATCTAAGCATTTCTTTTTGACTCGGGTTATTATCAAGATAAGACGATAGTGATTTCATGCATTGAAACTTTTTCTTTCTTGCTACTCCTTCACTGTTATAACCAGTTTCTATGGCGATTTCTTTCATGGTATATCCTCCTGCCCACAGCATGAGTACTTGTTTACATTTTTCACCTAACATGCCAAGAACATTTAAAAGCATCTGGCTTTTTTCTTTATTCAACATGACTAACTCCAAGCTATTATCTGCTATTTCATGTGTTTCGTAGTTAAAAGAGGTTTCTCGCTCACTAAGTTTTTTCTTTTTCCTGAGCTCTCCTAACCATATATATTTAGCAATGCCATTGAGGTAACTATATAAATTTCCTTCAATCTTTAGATTTCTTTTTTCAAGTACTTGTTTCATGAAAGCGACTAAGGTGTGGTGAAGTACAAATATTATATCTTCATGAGTACCTGATCTATCTTTTACAATTTTAGCAATTGAATTCCTATACTTTTGGTCATTCAAAATGAGTCGGATATATCGCTCACGTGTAGATTTACTTTCTCTTATTTGAGAAAGCACCTCATCAATCTTTAATAATTTGTTCACTAATTATGTTCGTTATTGAGACCTAAAAGTTACCCTTAAATAAGTTAAACTTATAAAAGCTTTAATTCATTAGTAAACTACTAATAATAAGAGTAAAATACCAGAAAATGGATTTTCAAAAAAAGATAAAATTTAAAAGGATTGATTTACTTATTGAGAAAGCTTAATTGTTCTTTCATTGAAACCACCAAAGATTCCAAATGCTCCGTCAGTAAAATTAGAGAAAATACCATTTTGATTATAATGAGATGAAGAATAGTGAGTTTGTTCAATATCATTCTCGTCCATTAAGTAGGCATGGTATTGTGGAGAAACTGCAACGATTCTGATTGAGACATTATCAATGTTGGTCGGTTCACCTTTTGCATTGAGGGTATTTAAGCTATTGATTGTTGCTGGAGATCCATCTGATATCTCACCTACGATAGGGAGTAAATAGGATGTATTAGATTCTCCTTTATCTATTGTTGATAAATTACCTTGTGGAAGAGGAATCTCTACTTCCGGTCTTTCTTCTTCAAAGTACATTAATTCATAAGCAAAATAACTTGATGAAGTATTAGAAATGAACCTTGGTGAAAAGGTGATTGAAATTTTATCATCCCCAATCTCTTCTTCTGTCACATTTACAACAAGATCATTTACATCATTTAAATCTGGAATGTAAGTGGTTGCTGCTGCAATTTCAAAGCCGGGTGCTTTTACTTGAACTTCATAATCAAAACCAGATAAAGGACTTACTGCAGATGTGTAAATTCCATCTCGAGAATGTGTCAAAATACTGACCTCTTGCGTCTCGTTATTTTCAATGCTTACAATTGCATTTATTACTCCCAAATTATTGTGATTCCCAATAGCCGGAGCAGTCTTACTAACAACTACTTGAAAACCATTTCCAGGACTAATTAAAGATACTACATTAAGATGCGGTTCAAATTCTCCTGGTTCTTTGACGCAAGACGACAATACTAAAAGTAGCATGGTAGAAAGGAATAATATGTTGCTTTTTGTCTGCATTGATAACTTAATACCTAAATATACGGTAAAAAGCCCAAACTTATTTCGCTAATTTGTTAAAATCAGAAAGAAATTGCTAGTGAAACATGAGGTAACAGTCTAATAATACCTATTTTCTCTTGTTTTGGTTCAGATCTGTTGTCTAGATTCAAATAAGTAAAAAATATATTTTCTCTATTGTATACATTATATGCTCCAAAGTTGAGTTCAAGCAATCCAGATTTTAGTTGTTTGGAATACTTGAAATTAAGATCTAAGTGATGAAAAGAATCGAGGGTTTGTCGATTCCTGCCTCCTGCAAAAAATATAGCGGGTGGACCTGGTGCATATTCATCCGGGAAGGTGTATCTAATCCCAGTACCATAAACGAATTTTACTGCAGTGCTCCAACTGTCAGACAGCTGATAACTTGCTTGGCATAGTATATCATGCGGCCTATGATGTCTTGCAAAGAAGAAATCATCAAGACCAAGATCATCATTTACAAACTGATGGAAAGTGTAGCTAAAAGTGTAAGAAGCTAAAAAATTTAATTTACGTTTTTCATATTTGGCCAACGCTCCAATGCCATAAGAATAGCCTCTTCCTTCTTCGATCCTATCTCTCCAGTCTGGCTCACTTGTAACAAATTGACCCAAGTCAACATTCTGTCCTAACACAGCATATATAATATCTGACGTTGCTGTATATCCTTTGATAGAGGTCATACTTTTAATATATGCATGACTGGATATATTCCATTTCTCATTAATCTTTAAGCTGTAATCAATTGATAATTCTTGAGACTTGGCTGGGCTTATCCCGCGACTAGAAGGAACCCATAAGTCTGAAGGTAAACCCGTACCTGGATTAGTTAATAAATGAATATATTGATGATTTATAGAAAGATTTATACTTACAAGATGCTTATCTTTTTTCCAGGTTAATTTGGCTCTAGGTTCAATAATCGCATAACTAGTATCTTGATCAGAAAATCTTGAAAAATGTAACCCTCCTCTAAAATTCACACGGTCACTTAATTCAATATCATTTTCAATAAATGCATTTAATTCTAATGCTTCACTTGGATCTTCCTCCCCTCCATTTTCCTTTTCACTGACTCCAACAATCACTTGTTTTTCATACAATTCTGGCTGAAAAGAATGAAGGGTCGCATTGGCCCCAAAGTTTAATTTACCAATTGAGGTATTATACACATCAAACTTGGTACTTGCTACAAGATTGCGTATTCCTGAACTTGCTCTGATATCAGTGAGTACTTGTTGTCCTCCAATATTGTAATTATCATATGCTCCATCTCCTTTAAGTTGGTATTCACTAAAGCCTATTTTAGAATTCATGGATAGTGAATTAGATATTAACCAATTCCATTGCAAACTCATCAACTCGCTACCCCAATTAAAGTTATGAGATGCTGTAGTTGGTTTAAGCCCAAGATCAGTTTGAATACCTTCTTCTGTCAATAAATAAAGTTGATCGTTTCCTTTGTAATAGCTCAAACTAATTCTGTTCGTTGCACTAAATTTATGATGTAACTTTGCGTAAGCGTCATAATAATTGATATCACTATCTTCATAGCTTTCAAAGAAAGAAGAGGATAATAAGTTCAGCCAACTATACCTCCCAGAAATAGATAATGCCGTTTTCCCTTTCACCAATGGACCTTCAAAGTGAGCTTCTGTACCAGTGATTCCAGTCGTCAGTTTACCATGGAATTCGCTAGTATTTCCTTCTTTAATCTTAAGGTCCATAACAGAGGAAAGTTTACCACCATATTGTGCTGATATTCCTGAAGTATGTAGCTTTACATCCTTCACTGCCGAACTGATAAATATTGAAGAAAGCCCTCCAATGTGGCTAACATTATATACGGGCATTCCGTCAACAAGAATTAAGTTTTGATCTGGTGATCCACCTTTAATCACAAACCCAAGTTGTCCTTCATTTCCATTTTGGACCATTGGATTGATTTTGATTTGTTCTGTAATTTCGTCTAACCCTAGAGGGCTTATTCCTTTAAAAACAGGATCTCTTATATAATCATTAGGTACAACATGTGGAGTAATCACAATAAGAGGTACATCAATACTAGTTCTTAGTTCAACTACTAGTTTGTTTTCGGATTTTTTCTTGACAAATGTTTTCTTTGAATAGGTCAAAGAATTAAAGGACAAGGTCAGACTATCCAGGCCTTCTGATTCCAAATAAAAATAACCGTCGTCTGTAGCGACAACATATTCTCCAGTTTCTTCCATAAATATGGTTGCTGCGGGGATAGATTCTTTTGAATCAAAATCTCGGACTACTCCTGAGATAGAAATCTTGGAGGATTTCCGCAGATATAAAAGAACCCGGGTATTATTTAGTAAATCATATTCAACTCCTTGCTTAATGAAAATCAGATCAAAAAGTTCTTTGACGCTTGTAGATCCTCTTACAGGAAAAACTAAATTTTGATTAAGATTACTTGGGCTGTAGCTAAACGAAAGCTGATAATCTGCTTCAAGGTGAGTTATGATATTCTCATAGGTGGTGTCTGATGGATTGGGAATCCATTGTTCACTCAGTTTACCTTGCGCGCTTAGTTTGTCAGAATTGGTGCTTAGTAGATAGAGTAAAATGAAACATATTACTCTGGTGCAACTCATTTACATTTTATATCCTGTATAAGATACGAACCATCTTTTTCTTTAGTATAAGAAAGCTCGACAATTTTGGATAATTCTGTCATGATCTGGTCAAGGCTTTCTGTATTAAAAGTACTTGATAGATCACATTCACTGTTTTGCACTCTTTTGCTTACATCAAAATCTGCTTCAAAGTGACTTGACAAATCGTTTAATACAGAGGCTATTGGTGCATTTTTAAAAACCAATTCGTTGTTCATCCAACTTAGGTAGTTGCTTGTTTTTTGTTTGTATTTTACCAAGCTGTCTTCAACCAACTTTACTGCATCGCCTTTATAAAGAGAAATCGATCTTCCCAATGCTTTTAATTCAACGTGCCCAGATTCAACTGAAACATCAAGTTGATTATCTGTATTGATAATATTAAATGAAGTACCTAACACCTCAACAAAAATATCATCATTTAACTTTACTCTAAATGGTCTATTCTTATCAGGGTTAATATCGAAGAATGCCTCTCCTTTCAATTCAACATTTCTTATCTTAGAAAAATCACTTAGCTCGGTAACAGTAGCTCCTTGGTTTAAGGTAATGGTTGATCCATCTTTAAGATCAATTGCATCGACATTATTTTCTGCAATATAAGTTGCGGGAGCAATGTCTTTGTTAGTTGTATCATTGTTACTAAACAAAAAGTATCCACCAACAAATAGTAGTAAACCTAAAGCTGCGTATTTCATCCAAGCGTTAGATGGGCTTGCGATTTGTTTTTTGAATCTTGCGTAGCCTGATTCTGCATTGTATTCTCTATAGTCTGATAACTGATCTCCTTCTTCCACGATTTTACTTATTTCTTGGTACAGTTTAAGATTCTCTTTGGTTTCTGCTTTCCACTCGTTCAATTGCTCGTATTCAGCAGCGGCATCCTTTTTATTCAGTATTTTTAATATTACTTCTTGAATGTCCATTCTAGCTATTAAATATTTTCATTGTGTCTTTTACTAATTCTCTTAACTTCTTAACGGCATTGGCCATATGGTTTTCTGCTGTCCTTCTATTTATGTTTAACTCAGCAGCAATTTCTGCGAAAGTTAGGCCATTTTGTGTTCGTAGCAAATAAACCTCCTTGGTTTTAGGAGGCAAGTGTCGCAAAGAACGCTTTAGAGCTTCCCTAAACAAAAATAAGTCTTCATCAAGACTTGAGTTGTCCGCATTTGCTGAGATTATGTCCGAATAATGCTGATTGTGCTTCTCTCTAATTTTACCCGATCTGATCAAACCAAAGGCTTTATTTTTTACAGAACTGAATAAATATGACTTTAGTTTCCCTTCCTCTACCTTAATGCTGTCTTTGTTGGTCCAAAAGTGAACGAAAACCTCGATGACGACATCTTCTGCGTCCATATCATTACGAAGAATCTTATGGGCGTAGTTGCATAATACATTGTAATATGTATTAAATAGCTTACGGTACCCTTCTTCGTTCTTCCAGTCCACTTAGTTAATCGTACAGTTTCTTGTTCTAATGCTCGTTATAAAGGAAAAATCTCTGATGCCATCCCCAAAGCCTTCACAAAGGCATTTGACGAAAGTCCAGTTTCCACATTCATCTCTTCAAAGTAATAATACAAATTCTCTGTCGGCATATTGCCTGTAAGGTCATCTTTTGCCATCGGGCAGCCTCCATATCCTTTAATTGCTCCATCGTATCTGTAACAACCTGCGAGATGGGCTGCTTCAACTTTTTCCCTCCATTCATCTGGTCGCGTATGGAAATGAGCTCCAAATTCAACATCAGGGTATGGTGGGATCAGGTTTTTATATAAGTACTTGATATTCTGAGGGTTGGCAACACCTATAGTATCAGATAGGGCGATGATTTTAATGCCTTCATCGGCCATGTTATCAACCCATTCTTGGCATATTTCTACATTCCATGGATCTCCATAAGGATTACCAAAGCCCATAGATATATAAATCAATAGTTTCTTATCAGCTTTAACACACAGTTCTTGAATTGCTTTCACGGTGTCAAATGACTCAGCAATACTGGTATTGGTATTTCTTTTTTGGAACGTTTCACTTATCGAAAAGGGGAAACCTAGAATGTCAATCTCGGGATATTTAATCGCTTCCTTGGCACCTCTCATATTCGCTACAATGCAAGACATTTTTGAGCTCGACTCATCCAATTCTAAACCTTCAAGAACTTGCCTGGTATCAGCCATTTGTGGGATAGCCTTAGGAGAAACGAAGGATCCAAAATCAATTGTATGGTATCCTACTCTTAGAAGTTGATTTATATACTTAATTTTGCGCTCAGTAGGAATAAATTCATGAATTCCTTGCATAGCGTCCCTTGGACACTCTACTATTTTAAGAGCTGGTGTTGATTCTTCCACACATGCAAGTTACGATTGGGGCAACATTCTGCAAAGGAATTGATTGTATATGTAACAAATAGAATATGAAGTCAGTTTATAGCATCGGAGGATACACACTTTTTGTACTTGGTTTTTTATCCATATTGTTTGGTTTAATGGGGATAAAACTGAGTTTCTTGGCATGGATTGACAATTTCTCTACAATTGTTTCGCTTGTTATTAAACTTGGTATGTTATTGGGAGGATTGATTATGATGTACATGTCGAGGCTCGATCACTCAGAATATGATATGTAAAGAGACATAAAAGCTAGATTTAGAGTACATTTGAATAAATATTGTAAATAATACACTAACTAATAATTATCATGGCAAAAAAACGAGTAGCCATTAATGGCTTCGGAAGAATCGGAAGATTGACTTTCAGAAATTTAATGAGCGACAGAAATGTTGAAGTTGTTGCAGTAAATGACCTTACTGATAACGGAACCCTTGCTCACTTACTTAAATATGACAGTGCGCACGGTATCCTTGATACAAAAGTGGAAGCTGGTGAAGATTTCATCAAAGTAGGACGAAAGCAAATCGCTGCTTTGTCAGAAAGAGATCCGTCTAAGTTACCTTGGAAAAAAATGAAAATTGATGTTGTTGTTGAGTGTACAGGGATTTTTACTACTAAGGATAAAATGAATTTACATGTGAAAGCTGGTGCTAAAAAAGTTGTGCTTTCTGCTCCACCAAAAAGTGATGGAATTAAAACAATTGTTTTAGGTGTAAATGACCAAGAATTAACTAAAAAAGACAAGTTTGTAAGTAATGCATCATGCACAACCAACTGCCTTGCACCAATGATGAAAATTATTGATGATAACTGGGGATTGGTTACTGGAACGATGACGACTACACATGCTTATACTTCTGATCAAAGAATTCAAGATGCTCCTCACAAAGATAAAAGAAGAGCGAGAGCAGCAGCTTACAATATTATCCCTACTTCCACTGGGGCGGCAAATGCTGTAGGTAAAGTATTACCTCAAGTTGCAGGGAAGATTTTTGCAATGGCGATAAGAGTTCCTGTTATTACGGGTTCAATTGTTGAGCTTACTGTTGAGACTTCAAAAGATGTTTCTGTTGAAAAAATAAACTCAACATTTAAGAAGTATGCTAACAAGCAGATGAAAGGAATTCTTGAATATACTGAGGATCCTATTGTATCTTCAGATATTGTAAGAAATCAACACTCATGTATTTTTGATGCAGGTTTGACTTTGAAAAAGGACAAGTTGATCAAGATTGTTTGCTGGTATGATAATGAAGCTGGATATTCTGCGAGATTAGCTGATCTTGTAAGAAGAGTATAATAAATTTTAAAAGGCCATTTACGCTTGCGCAAATGGCCTTTTTTCTTTCCTAACTGTACTGCTCAATCGTAGCAGTAAAAATTCAATGTAGATGATTTCGGAAGTAAGCGGTAAACGTGTTTTGGTAAGAGTAGATTTTAATGTTCCATTAAATGAAGAACATCAAATAACAGATGATACAAGAATCCGTAAAGCATTGCCTACCATTAAAACATTGCTTGATAATGGAGCCGCAATCATCTTGATGTCTCACCTTGGAAGACCTCAGAAGAAATTGAATGAAGATGGAAGTATCAATGTTGAAAAATTCAGCCTTATTCATCTTGTTGAACACTTAAAAGGAGCAACAGGTGCGGAAGTACTGTTTGCCAATGACTGCGTCGGTCAAGAGGCTTTTGATAAGGCTCTTGCATTACAAGCTGGAGAAATTCTTTTATTAGAAAATACTCGTTTCCACATAGGTGAATCTAAAGGTGACGATGACATGGCTGCCAAGCTTGCAAAGTTGGCTGACATCTATATCAATGATGCTTTTGGTACAGCTCATAGAGCTCACGCCTCTACTACGACTGTTGCCAAATATTTTAAGCCAAGTAACAGATCTCTCGGCTTATTAATGGAGTCAGAAATACAGAATGCAAAAAAGGTATTGAACAGTCCCAAAAGACCTGCGACTGCCATCCTAGGTGGAGCTAAGGTTTCTGATAAAATATTATTGATTGAGCGCTTGATTGACTTTGTCAATGTGATCATTATCGGAGGTGGAATGAGTTATACTTTTAGTAAAGCATTAGGTGGTGAAATCGGTAATTCACTTTGTGAAGACGACTACCAAGAACTTGCACTAAAGTTACTTAAAAAAGCGGATGATCAAGGAGTAGATATATTGCTTCCTGAAGACAACATCATTGCTGACTCTTTTTCCAATGATGCCCAAAGAAAAACAGTAAAGAGCAATGAAATTCCTGCAGGCTGGGAAGGCCTGGACATAGGTCCTGCATCAATCGAAAAATTCAGTTCGGTGATCAAGGATTCAAAAACTATTTTATGGAATGGTCCTGTTGGCGTGTTTGAATTTGAAAACTTTGCTAAAGGGACTCAGTCAATTGCAAGATCAGTTGCTGATGCTACTGCCCTCGGCGCATTTTCTATGATTGGTGGTGGTGATAGTGTTGCGGCAATTACGCAAGCAGGGCTTGAGGATGAAGTGAGTTTTGTCTCGACTGGAGGAGGTGCAATGTTGGAGTTTTTGGAAGGTAAGAAGCTTCCTGGGATTAAGGCGATTGAGTCTGAGGAGTATGTTGAAGGGGTTGATGGGTGAAAGGATGAATTGGGAGGATGAATCACAGGCATGATGCCACAGCTTGAATCAGAAGGACTGCCACAAGCATGAATCAGAAGCATGTATCAGAAGCATGTATCAGAAGCATGTATCAAAAGCATGTATCACAAGCATGTATCAGAAGCATGTATCAGAAGCATGTATCAGAAGCATGTATCAGAAGCATGTATCAGAAGCATGAATCAAAAGCATGTATCAGAAGTATGATTCAAAAGCATGATGCAGAAGGATGAATCAGAAGCATGAATCAGAAGGA
>JAULCF010065560.1:0-12680 GCA_032361265.1 Devaleraea mollis | reverse complement strand
AGGGCTGCTTCTTTTTCATCTACATTATCGTATTGCATGATTTCGGCTAGAGTTGCTTTGCGGTTGTCTTGAATGCTTCCCTTGTTCGCCTTGACTTCGAGTAAAGCTTGTTGTGCTGCTACTTGTGCCTTGAGTTTCGTGATTTCGTCCGTGCGGGAGCTTGAACCTTGACCCTTCTTGTCAGCAGCTAGTTTCTTTTCTGCGAGATATTTTTTAGCGTCTGGCTTGTGGGCGTTCTTAGAATTGGAATGGCAATCCTCCAATTTGTGCAAAATTATTACCATGTGTCTTATTCGCATGGATTCCTGTTTGTTGGTTGATTTTTGCCGTGATTGTCCCTGCCCATAGCTGCGTATGCAAAAGTGCTGTCGCTTGATCCTAGTATGTCGATTAGCTAATCGCCTAATAGAAACACTTCGCGATCATTGGCTTGATCGCGTGACCTCCATTTCTTGACGCGCAGAAAAGAGATTTCATTTTGTGCTCGTCCGAGAGGTTGTCGAGGAGCCTTGTCATGTGTGCCGTTGCTTTCGATTCATGGTGAGTTCGTTCAGGATCAATTCTGATAAGCTGTGTTTGGATAGTCTGTACTTGGCGAACATATTCTCTGACGTCGTTTGTGTCAATTTTAGAAACTTGTTCTAATATGACCACTCTTTGTTCGTTGGGTTTGAGCCTGATGCTGTCTATCGCCGAGAATGTCTCATATGCTGTTTGTTTGACTACATACACCTTGCCGTTGTCGCTGATGGAGTGTGACATCAGTAACTTGACATTTTTGGAGTTGTTTAAGTCAAGTTTGTTGTTTTGCCTAACCTCGGATTGTAGAGTTGATAGGCAGTTCTGTTTGTCGCATACGACCTTAATGGCCATTTTCCATGAACTAAAGTTTGTTAGGCGGTCTTCGAGCATTGGTACATCTTTGTAGTTGGAGAACCATATGAGGTTCTCTTTCTTTGCTTGTTCCGTTGCATCGACTCGTGCTTTGATTTCTGCACTTGTTGCTGCCATAGTACGTGTGTTGACGGGGTCTGCCGGAGTATTAGACATAACGTTGTTTGTTTCTTTTTAGTTGATTGTTAGCTTGGTATGGCGCTCTGTGAGCGCCTGTCTCATAACCTGTGAGAGTGAATGACTCGATGGTTTTATTCTTATTAGAGGTCAGGATATTATTCCTTATATACTGTCTAAGATATTAAAACTGGAGATACTGTTGGTATATAATTCGCTCTACCTCGAACATTACCCACAGTAGTTACACTATGATTATAGTGTCCAAGAGAAAGTATGACACGGTATCCGGTTACAATGAAAAAGAACATCTTGCTTACTGGGTGAAGATCGCAAATACCTCTTACAAAATGATATTTTACACCCGGTAAATCTTTCACCCTACCATCATGTACAGGTACCATTGAATGATCTTGCAAATTATGCCCTTCTCCAGGAATGTAACCAATAACAAGTTTGCCGGTAGACAATTTTTAAATTTAAAATTTAAAACCGACTGTCTTGAACGAGAACCAGACATAAGTATGAAAAATCGCACTTTAAACAGTTTCAGAGGCCGGTAAATGCTGTAAGACGGGCGGTTAACCGCTAACCGACCGTCCTCAATGGATATATGAGTAACCGATATCGACCGTATCGTCCAGTTTTATTCTGGCTACCAACCGGTAAATGACCGAGTCTCACAGAGTCTTGAACCGACGGAACTTTCCCACCGCTCCTTCTTCCGCGCAGAAACGCGCCGAAGAACTCTTCCGCGCGCCGAGAGGCTCTCTCAGCGCAAAGCGCTCACCACGTTCTACGCACCCGAACCGGTTTCGCGTGAAAAGGTTAGCTGGATGCTAAGCAAAAACCATCCCAAATCGCCACTGGCCCGTCCAACGGCGGCCACGGCGGCCCACCACACACCCCAACAGGCAGCGCCCGTTCGAAACCCCCAACCGGCGGCGCCAGTCAGACTCTCCCCGCACCTCCCGCCCCTCCCGCCCAGCTCCTCCGCGCGACGTACACTCAGAGGGCCGCTCCAAATGCAGCCCTACTGCGCGACACGGCTAGGCATTTTGACAATTCCGCGTCGTCAATCCCCGTGACGTTCGCGACGTCGCCAATCGTACCTCCGCCGACACTCATCGTCCCCAGTGCTCCTCATCTTGAAATTTCTTCCGCGCGCATCCTCCTCGCCGGCCCGACGACGCCTCCGAGCTCCGACTCCGCCTCCGCGCGCCGACGTCGACGTTACGGCGGCCGCAGTCAGACGCCGCCATCAGAACCAAGTCCTCATCTAAAACGTCGGCGTCGACGCTGGCGTTCTTCTCTGCCCTCGCACGGGCAACGTTCTCCCCCACGCCCGGCTCATGTGCGGTTATCCTACAGTTTACCGCACCCAACTGACCTAGGACAGAGAAGGCGTTTCAGACATTTATTGCTGGGCTGGCGCGCGAACACGGGATGATTTTCCTGTGTTTAATCGCCATCGGCACCTTTTTCACCTTCGCTTTCCTTATGTTCTACCACTCGGAAGACAATCCCATCATGCTCACCTTCCTTTCCCTCCTCAACTCACTCCTTAACGGCGTCCGAGTTCTCACTGACGACATTGCGACGCTCGCCAAGCCGCGCAAGGACAGCCTGGGCGTGACTCTGTTCGTCCCGGCCATCATTGGGGCGCTGCGTCGGACAGACCGTCTCCCACCGCATCGGTGCGACGGTCAATGCGCCGCGTCGAGACGGCATCCCGCCGCAGGAAGAGTAACTCGACCTCTTCCGCGGCCTGGAAAAGGCGAGCCGATATTTCTTCGCCGCGGCAATGACAAAATGCGTTGCCGACGTCGCCGAAAAGCTCCCGATCATCGTCGATAGCGTCGTCGATATCGTCATCGACAAATTCCTAGCTTATCTTCTCTGTCCCCATGGGATGCACGCTTACGTCTATCTCAAGGCCAAGCGAGGGGACAACATCCGGCGCGTCGCCGACGCGATGGTCGGCGCCCACGCTGCGCACGCGACAGCTGTCGCCGAGTCCGCCAACGCAAGCAGTATCGTCACGCCTACTCCGCCGTCTGCTACTATTTTCCAATCGCCCTCGGCCGCCGTCCCTCCAGTCCCGACTACAGTCTCTCCAGCCCTGGCCATCGAGCCTTCATTCCCTTCCCCTTCCTCCTCGTCGCCCGCCAACAACACACCCGTCGACCTCACGCCAGTCGAGGTCGTCATCCTCACTATACAGCACTAAAACTTTGCACTCCTCGCAAAGCACGCTGGCACCTCCGCAGCGGAACTTCGAGCCCGTCGCCGCGAAGATCCCGTCTCCGCGAAGAAAATTTTACCGCGCTGCGCGAGGGGCCAAGGGAGGCGTTCGCCATCCCGTTAATTTTAGAGGGTCCGCGGAAACGTTCGCGGGATGCCCCAGACGGCCCATTTGTAGAAGTCCTGGCCGACCTCCCGCACAATGAGCGAATGGTCTTCGCGAGATCCCAGTCCAACGCCCAGCTTGGCATTCGCTCGCCGCATTCCTCCGAAAAAGCCTTCACAAACCTCTTGCGGAAATTTGTCGAGGCTTCCCAAGTGCCTCGTCAACAAGCACGTCAAAATGGTGGCCACTGACCTCCGCGCTCCAACAAGAAAGAAGCTGTGGCCTCCGCAGCTGCCAAGGCCGCGGACGACATGCATCAGACGTCTACCAGCGACGCAGACATCTGCACCGCCGATGAAATCGACGCGTACATGGCCGACAACCAGAACGCAGACGTCGCTTCGACCACTACAGATGCGTCTGCCGACGATGAGAACCTCGAAGACCACAATGCTGAATCGCAGGTTCATGTTTACTCCCAGGCCACAACCGGGGATAGCCCCACGATTGCTCCGTCTCAGCCTTCTGGATTCCAGGAAGAAGGGGGTAACGTGAGTCCCGTTGGTAAGGGAGAAGAGATTTACACAGTCTCGATGTCCCGGAAGAAGCGAAGGACTCCAGCCGCAAAGAGAACATCGGAAGCCGCGTTGAGGGCACCGACGACACCAGTGAATCACCACACATCGTCACCGCCATCAACGCGGTCGACCTGCCGTCAACTAAGACGTCGCGCCTCTCACGCAGAACATCCAAGGCCTTCCGCGTCGCTTCAGACGCCGCAGACACTGAAGCAGACACTTATTCCTCCTTGTTCGTCTTGTCTGACCATTTGGGTGTCAAATCTCTTTCTCCCGACGACCACGCTCGGCGTACCACCGACCACGTCGTTGTTGTCCGCATTCAGGCCGCCGGCAGTCTCTAGCGCTGAGCGGCTGCGCTCCATGTAGGTGTCGATTGCAGCTACCACCCGTACGCTTTGACGTTGGCCACGGCGAGGCCAACGTCTAAGCCGTATGAGCGGTAGCTGCACTCGACGCCTACATGGAGCGCAGACACTCAGCGCTAGAAAATCCCAGCCGCCTGCACGCCGTTCTTGGCGAGGAAGTCCAGAACGACGATGGTGACATCAGCCATGACCTCCTCCGTGACGAGCAGGACATACGCAGAGAGTCTTTCATGGCAGCAGCCGTCGCGGACAACCTCCTCTACCAAGCAACATCCTTCCGCAACTCGTCCATCGGCCCTGTCCCTGCAGAGAATCCGCTCGACCTCCTCAGCAAGTTCACCTCTCAGTTCTTCGCTGAGGCGGCCAACCTGGAGATCTCCATGGCCGAATTTTCCCGCAGGCGTATTCGTATATCGGCAGCGACGCACGCGACGCCTTACCACAGACCATTTAACGCCTCCAGGTCCGACGGCAGGGACCTCGACAATGTGGCCGAAATCAATCACCCCAGCGCCGCTGTCGATGTCCCTCCCTCATCCCCGCCCTCTGGAGCTGAACAAGCTGATAGGTCTTCCGCTGATGCTGCGCTCTCTACGATGATGAGTGCTTCTTCGGCATCTATCGCGAATATTGACTGATGGCCAGTGCTAACTGTCATCCAGTTCACCACATCCACCTTTCCTCCATCAGCCACGACTCACACGCAACCACTCACCATCCACCTTCGCACATTTCTAACCCACCTCCCAATCTATTCACCGAAATATCGTTCTTTCCGACCTTATCTGCCTCCAATGGCCAATGCTCAGAATGGTTTCCGCCCTCTCTATTTTCCCGCTCTGCGCACGCTCGGCCGGTCTTGCGCTTCAAAGTTATGGGTTTGCGCAGCCAGCGACAGCAGCTGCGCCTTCGGTGGTCTTGCAGGGTACTTCTTCTGGGCAGCGCGTACCTCGGTCGCGCTGCTAAATTCCTTCCTACTAAATCGTCCTGTGTTGTAACGCGATTGGATTTTTCCACTATTTTGTAAGCCCGCTGCGGAATTGGGCGAATATTCTCCAGGTGAGGAGAAGAATCGCCTTCTTAGCGATCGGTATTACTCGTTTTACAGGTACGACACAAGACCAAGATCAATACCAAGCTCAAAACCTAGATCACGTCCCTACCACAACGCGCTTCCAGCGCCCACACCCCAACCGCCCCCATGAATCACCCACCATCTAACGCACCGCATATTTTGGCGCCAGCCCCGCCCTTCCCTGTACATTTACATCTCGCAGGAGGAGAGGATACAGCCTTAAAAGCTTCACCACATGGGGCTCGTGCGTCAAACACGTCAAGCGCTTCATCATCTCCACTCCCTTAATCCTCGCCTCATCCACGTCCGCACAAGTAGCCGTCTTCTCCGACGACCTCGACGCGCGAAAAAAGCGCCTCTGCGTCCGGTGCACATCCTTCATGGGAAGAAGAACCCTTGCGCCACCAACGCACCATGCAACCGCGCCACGCCGGCCGCCATCCTCACCACCTCCCCGATCTGGAAGGGAGATGCCGCCTGCCCATCCCTACCGCCGCTCAACACTACAGCGCAGCTTACGTCAGCGCGCGAGACGTCCAGCCCCGGGCCGACGACGCCAGAAAGCACTGCCCACCCACTTACCCCAGAGTAATCCACGGCTACACTGCCCCCGCCCAAACCCACAACTCCAGGGGCTGGCAGCTTGCCACCGCAACGGCCCCTGTAGACATTTCCTAAACTACCCACCAACCTCCTTTCCACCCTAGATATTATCCTCACGCCCCTCCGGTCATGCGATGTACAAGTTACCCTGCCCGGCCCCATCCTCGCCCGCGCGGCCATCCTCTCCCATCGTCTGCTCCGCAACGTTTAATTTTCGGAGGCCGGATCGGTTGCGGAAGACATGGCGTACAAAGTGTGGACTATCTCCTACCAATTCGTCTTCCGAAATACGCTGCGTGGGGAGAAAGGATGGCTCACATCGTCGGGTCGCCTCGCAGCTATGACCCAGAGAATCATGCGCACTGAGCACAATGAGTACGGCGAGCTGTGGGCGGAGATGGTCGTCGCGCACGAAAGGCGCCTCCATCTCGAACAATCACCTGCCGCGAGGAGAGCAGCCCGCGTCGAAGGCACCGAGATGTGCCACCGCATCAAACGATCCCAGCGCCTTGGTGAGAAGGGGCTGCGCGGCAAGGCGGCCAAATGCCTCGCCCAAAGCCCCACGTTTGATTCTGCGGCGCCGCGCATGCTAGACAGGGTGAAAGCGCTCCACCCTTTTCCTGCTGCCGACGACCCTTTCTTCATAATCCCATCTAGAGACTTACCTCTGAAGCCCCGATTCAGCGCTGACGCCGTCCGCTCTGCCTTATTCACGATGTGTAAAGACTCTGCTGCCGGTCCTGACCGATCAGGCGTCCGATGGATACTACTCGTCGCCAACACTGAGAACAGGGTCCATCCTGACTTCTCGGGCCTGGAGCACCTCGCCATGGTAGTGCAGAAGCTCGCAGCTGGCGAGTTCTCCTCCGACGTCGGCCACCTGATCTCCGCCTCCAACCTCATAGCCCTCGAAAAAGGAGGGGCGAAGATCAGGCTCATCGATATCGGCGTCGTCATGAGGCGCATCATCACTAAGTCCCTCATGCCGGCGTCGATTGCCGAAGCCAAGACGCACCTGGCGCCGCTTCAGGTGGGATGCGGCGTCAAGTCCGGCCTAGACGCTATCGTCCACGACTTCAAAGACGCCTTCGTAAATCTCGGCCACGACCCGACGTACTAGGTGTCTCCTTCAACGCGTGAAATGCTTTAAGCAGAACGAGTCGGGCCGAGATACTCCGGCAGACGGCCAAAGACTCACCCTCCCTCATCTGGTTTTCAAACGCACTGTAAGCGAAGGGGCAGCCGTTTCTGCGCTTCGGAGATGAATATATCCGCAGCCAGGAGGGAGCTCAGCAAGGTGATCCTGCGAGCTCCCTCATGTTTGCCCTCGCCATCCACCCCATCTTCCAGTGCATCGAAGCGGAATGCGACCTCATCGTGTATCGCTGGTACGCGGACGATGGGCTGCTCGTCGGCAAGATCGAGCAGGTAAAGCTCGCCCTCGACATCATTGCCGAGTACGGCGAGAAGATCAGCTTTATTCTTCAGCCAACAAAGACGAAAACTTTTTGGTCCACGCAGAACAGCCTCCTCCTCAAGCCCCTATCGAAAGCCTACGACCTGGATCTACGACCGGGACGTCAAGATCCTCGGCGTCCCGCTAGGGTCGCCGGAGTTTGTCTCTACCTTCATACGCAAGAATATGGACGCCATCGATGCGTCTCTCGCTCTAGCAGAGACCATCCCGGATTGTCGCATCGGCCAAAACATCCACTGCGTCAACGCGTCGGCTTGCCGCATGACGCACCTCCTCCGCCTCATTCCACCGGCCGACGTGGTGACGCTGCGGAAGGACTTTGAAGAGCGGCAGAGCGCTTGGTTCGAACGCATCTGAAACTTCCTGCGCTCAGCCGCCGCACGCCGCCAAGCCAGGCTCCCACGCTCACTAGCAGGCCTCGGCCTGTACGCTGCGGTAGATGTCGCGCCCTGCGCGTACGCCGGCATCCTCGTCTATTCCTCTGACGTACGCGCAATCGAACGCAGACACGCTCCGACAATAGCGTCCATCCACGCCGTCACCAAGAAACTCATGGACGTCCTCCAGCCCTCCCTTGCCGCCGAAGTAGATGGCGTCCTCCCGCCACGCGACCCTCTTCTCCTCTATGGCATGCCTGAATCAACACAAACCATCCTCAGTCAGGCTGTGTTCCAGAATAGGTTTAGAGACGCGCTACGGAAGAATGACTTCCGAAAACGTTTATGCAACCCGGATGCGCCGATTGCACTGTCAAGGGAATTTCCTGCGGATGACTGAGACCTACTCTACACGCGCCGCCGCATCCTCGCCCTCTTCCGCCCGGGCGTCAACGTATTCCTCTCCACAAAGCCAGAAGATACTCCGCTCTGCTCCAAAGATATGTGGAGCATGATGATGCGCCTCTATCTAGAGTACTACGTCTACGGTAACTCGACCGCGCCAGTCTAGCTGCGCTTTTCATGCTGAGACGAGCTCTTCCTCGACAAATTCGGCATCCATGCCATCGCCGTTTGCTTCACCGGCTGGGGGCGCGTTGCCAAACATGATCGCCTAGCCACCATCTTCCTCAAATGGCTCGCGTCTCCAGCCGGCCTCGCCTACCAGGGCAAATACGGCCGAGGGGAATCCGTGGGACTCCTGTTCGGCACCCTGTACCACCCTGCCGAAGCCATCGTCTTCCCCCTCCGGCGGTCCCTGGAGAGGATCCCGGCCGACCAGCTGCCATAGCCTTCCTCGCAACTGGCTCCTTCAACAGCACGAATGCCGACGGTTGCCGGGCATCACGCAACTCTGCATCATCCCCGGACGCCATCGTCTCACAGGCGCTGGTGAGACGAAAAAGGCGCGATATTACCGCCGCAAAGTACGCGCCGCCTGGAAACTCGCCTTCCCACGCGTCCCGTGCCTCGGATCGTCACCGGAATCGCCCTTTCCACCGGGCGGCCTCGAAGAGATCACCGGCTTCAGGTTCAGAGCCGCGGTTTTCGATACATTCTACGGATGCTCAGACGATACGACTGGGTTGCTCATGTCGTACGCCAAGAGAGTCGCCGATCGCCAAGGCGCCACTCCGAAGCGCGTCTACGATCGAGTTAATGGCATATTAAGCTACTGTATTTGGAGCTCTAACGCTCCGTCCGTAATTATGCGTAGGCCTAAGTCCGTTTGGCCGACTCAACAACCTTGTCTTGAAGGGCAACTCACTGTGTATAAAAACACCTACAGCCTTACGCCAAGCACAATTTTAACTGGCCGGCAAGTCTTTTATTTTCGAAAAATATAACCAGCATTGCCCGAAAGTAGCAAAAAAATGAGCAAACGCTTGTAACCGTCGGTTGCAACCGACCGAACGGAACTCTGCTCAAGATGGCAAAAGGTAAAAAGTACTGAAAGTACTCGGACACTAATTGTCCAAGTGGGCTTTTTAAAAAAGCTCAAAGATCGTTTACACAATAAAACGGGGCAAAAGTGAAAAAGCTAAAATATATTTTGCTTTTAGCTCAAAGGTCGTTTACACACCTAAGCCTCAGGATGGCAAAAAGTAAAAGTGCTAAAGTACTCGGACACTAATTGTCCAAGTGGGCTTTTAGCTCAGAGATTCATTTTTATATAAGTAAAATTACCCAGCACAGACTGAACGTATTGAAGGAACGGGGTTCCCTATTACGAGAGGAAATTGAGGAGAAATAGCTTAATGTTCGTTTACACAAAAAAGCCTCACGTGGCAAAATAGGAAAGCTAGGAAAGGGTCTAATAGGACACTTACAATAAACTAAGTGTCCGAAGAAGCAACTGTCCTAAACCCAGGATTAGGCATCCGCTTTTGTAGCGAGATGGTATTCATGCGTTGAACAGTCATATCGAAGCGCCGCCTCCAGTACGACCTCGTTGCTACTGCAGTCATACCCTGGCGCATCGCGTAGCGTAGAATAACTTTTCCGATATACTTCTGCGCGAGCGGGGACCACCCACCGTTAGCCTCCATCACCAACGGCACAAACGTCGCCCCTCTCTCACGAGAGAAAGCATCATACTTATCTTTCTTTTCTTTTTCCGCCGCCTCAAAAGTAGCATGAACGGACCTCCTCGCGCCGCTCGCCTGTACGGAATGCACCGTGACGTCGAGGAAGACGCTTGCACCATTGGGGCCGACCGCCTCAATGTCGGGCCGCGTGTTGGCACGGTTCGTCCAATTCCGCGGCTCGAGCTTGATGAAAGCGTTTGCTCCCCTGTGAAGTTCGGCTAGGTCAACGTTGAGGATGTCGTACCTCCTGTTCATGTCGCACCCCGGGCAGTGGATTCCATGCAAGCCCAAACAATCCATGTGCCTCTTCTTGCAGACAGGGCACAAATTGTGCCCGCGCATGATGTCAAGGAGGAGGTAGCGAGCCATGGAGATGCGGAAATAGGACCCGTCCATCGTCAAGTAAAACTTCGACGAGGGCTGAGCCGAAATCCACGCCTTGGCGGAAGGAACGGACACAGCCTGGAAGTGGCGAAGAATAACCTTGTCGTCCTGGACAGATTCCAGAATCGCAGCCTCCTTCGTCTTGTGAACCAAACGCATTTTCTCGAATTGAGAATCAGTTCCCTTGTTCAGCGACGCCAGATCCTCCTGCTCCTCAAGCCTTCTCTGTTCCTCGTCAATGGCCACCATGCCCTCCACAAGCGATTCAAGTTGAGTGAATCCCCGGCCTCCGGATTGCGTCGCACCCGCGCCAGAGCCGCCGTCTACCTGCGTCTCGGGGATAAACTCCTGAGGCGTCTCTGGAATAATAGTGTCCTCCGCCACCGTCGAACTCCGCACCGCTTGGGGCCGCCCGCGGGCCTGGTCGCCTCCATCGCCTCCAGAAGTACTGGAGTTGTTGTGGTTTGGTGTGGAAGGGCGAGCAGGAATGAGAAGGGCGTACTCATCGCGGGCGTTTTGGAGTCCTAGCGGCTCAGCGGCGCTGCCGCCGGCTGAGAAACGCAGCTTATGAACGAGACGCGACGAAAAGTCCCAGGAGGCAAGGAAGGCTGCCGGCGAAATAAGAGAGGCAGTAGTGATTCCAAAACCGGATACGGCGGAGTGGAGCAGCTTTTGTGCCAAATCCCACTGCTTGTCTGGCAGCGGGTTTCGCAGTATGTCCGTCAAGAACTCTCTCTGTGCTGCTTCAAAACGCAAGCAGCCGGATAGACAACACTGGGCGGCAAAACACGCAAGAGGTTCATGAGGCGCGTAGCACCTAAGCAAGCCCGAAAAAGATAAAGGTCAACGTGGGCGTCTTCCGAAAGAGAAACGTTCCCGGCAGTCTGCTCCCGGGAGTCTACACGTTCGAGAACGTAGCTCTTGCGGAAGGCATCCTCTCCCACAGGCGCGCCAAGCACTCGCGTCCCGAGCACCCGTAGCCCATTTGCGTGCACTAATTTTACCCCGAGATTCCTGTAAATCCGACGGACGCCCGCAGACGGTCGTGTCTTCCACCACACGTTGCACTTGTCCATCCTAAGGAGGAGGCCGTGCCTGGGTGCGAGGTCGAAAAAGTCGCGCGGGATAGGACGAGAGAAGTCTGGGACGGATACGTACTCCGCGTCATCCTCGACGGAGGCATCCCCGAGAAGAGCGCGATGCGGGGCGAGAAGCTCCAAAATGCGGCGCAGGACTCCGTGTTTGGCGATGATGCATACGTCATCTAGATAGTGCAGGAAAAGCTCGTAGGCGCGATCGCCAAGCTCTTCCCGAAACTCCTCTCGAATCTGCATAGCAACCTTATCCATGACCTTCTTCAGCACAAGGGAAAATAGAAAAGGGCCTAGAGGATCCCCCTGTTGGCAGCCTTGCTCGCTGGAAAAGCGCTCAGTAGGCCCGAAGAGATGCGAGGGGTTCTCGTAGCAATGAGTAACCCAAGGCACAACGCAGGAAAGTGCTCGGCGACCTCCTCCAGAATACTTTGCCTGTCGACGAGGTTAAAGGCATTTTCAAAGTCATCCGTGAGAAGGCCGTATGAATTGTCATCTCCGAGGGCGTCCGCAGTGTTCTGAACACCACGCACAGCGGCCTCCAAGCCACAGCTAACACCAACTCCGACCTGGACAGGCGCGTCCGAGCCTAAAGAGTCAACGTCCGAAGACTGAGGCCCAAGGAAAGCGGCAGCAGCGTCCTTAACATCGCCGAAACCACATTTAGCCACAAGTCTCCGGGCCGTAGCTCCGCACGCGAAGGGACGTACTGCTCCCTCGAAGTCCTTTCTGAGAGCGTAAAGGTCAGCGCCGCAAAGATAAGGCGCCAAAGCCGGAGGACCGAGAAGGAGAAATAGCTGAGGGGTACATTTTGAGAAAATTACACGTGTCGAAACAAACTTTCAAAAAATGAAATGAAATTCATGCTTTCATCCTTTTTTTCACGTGAGTGTTGCCGTCTCTTTGTAATAGCGTAGCTCTTTTGTTCCGGGGCCAAAAAATCCCCAACTCCAAAAATGGCGAGCTGGCCGGCCGTCGTCGTCGGCCGTCCGCACCATTTCATCTATTTCACAAAACGTTGTCCCCAGTAAATTTATCCCTTTTTAAGCACTATCGATTTAGGAAGACGTCATAATGGCAGCGACGGCCACAATCTTGTGCAAAATCGCCGCTTCGAGTGTGCTGGTACTCGTCCCGCTGCGCCACCAGCCGCCCACAGACAATCCGCGCCGCCGCTCCCCCCACCCCGCCTCCCCCGCCACCCCCCCCCACCCCGCCA
>JAULCF010063338.1:0-12694 GCA_032361265.1 Devaleraea mollis | reverse complement strand
AAATTAGAGCTAACACCATCTGAACGACCAAGCCAACTTTCAGTTCAAAGTGGTCACTACCAATTGAATGTCAAACTCATGGAAGGTGACTTCCCAGATTACAGTCGTGTCATTCCAGAACAATCTGTGGTGAGCATCACGCTAGATAGCAAACAGCTTTTGGAGTCAGTCAGTCGAGTAGCTGTTATGGCGGACAAGACCACCAATAACCGCGTTGATATGTTCATTCAGAATGGTGAGCTACAAATAACTGCAGAAGGCGGTTACGGACGCTCTCAAGAAGCCATCGAAGTTTCTCAAGAAGGTTCCGAAACTGAAATCGCATTGGCGTATAACTCAAAGTATCTAGAAGATGCACTTAAGCCAATCCAAGGTGAGGTAAGACTTAGCTTTTCTGGTACAACCAGTCCAAGCTTAATTGCCAGCACACGCGACCCAAGTTATTTAGCAATGGTTGTGCCTTTAAGAACTTAGATTGAATTTGGGATTCAAAAACGAATTTCAACTTTGTTTCAATTTAGTTTGTATTTTGCTTAACTCAAATTTCTGTTGAGATTAAGTTTGTAGACTTTGTGATTTTACGATTTTAATTTAGTAACGTCGTTAGTGCATCATGGTTTATGTTTCTATGATGGGTTCTTAAACTGTGGTCCGATGAAAAATGGAAGAGTGAGTTATTTACACATCAGCTGCATTTATATTTTTACTTTTTGTTTTGATCAAATAGAGCATTAACGTAGGTCAAATTGTTGTTAGAGATTGCTAGGAGAATGAATGTCATAGGGGAGTAACGTGCCCTTTTGAGAATTAAATGTAAGTGAATTAAGCGTTCTCTTGTGTATATGTGGATAACTCTTGTGTATAACTAGTAGTTCTCCACAAGACTGTGTGAGTTTTTTAACTTTAAATCTGATTTAGTTCTAAAAGTGTAGGTACTTTGAATATTTTACTCGATAACCTAATTGTTAGTATTTTGCTGTTGTTATTGATAACCGCGCTGATAAGTGCTGTCTTTCTACATTTTGCTGACATAAGGGGTTTTGCTGACCTAAAGGATTTTTTTAAGAAATATATTTTCTTAGATGAGTTTATGGATACAAGTGATGCTTTACCAGATCATAGTTATGTTGCTGACTTACTAAAACGAGAAATTGGTAAATCTGAGCGGTATAATTTTCCTGTCAGTATTATTTTATTAGAAATAGTTCGACAAAGCTCTAATAAACAAAGTGAAGCTACTTTTTTAAGAACATTGCAAGATAGCGTCAAGCGGTCAATCCGTGAAACAGATGTTTTTGGTTTCTGGGAGGATGAGTTGAATCCTGCGAAACATCAATTTATGTGCGTGCTACCACATACGGATTTTAGCAAAGCCTATGACTTGTCAGAACGTTTGCGTCAAAAACTTACTAGACGCTTAGTAATAGCTGGTAGAAATGACTTGCGTTTATCGGACTTAACTACTACAGATTTAGATGTACAAGAGTTTGCAGCTGATAAAAATGATATATCGATTAGTTGTGGAATAAGTACCTTGGAATACTTCGAAGGTTTGGAAAGTTTAGTTGGGCGTGCTGCAGAAGCCTTAGAGATGTCAAAATCCAAGGGTCGTAACTGTACAATGCCCTTACCACCAATAAAAGAAGTTTCGATTACTGACTTAGGAAAACATCTGAACTAAAGTATTTTAATACTTATTAGATGCCTTAGCTATGCTGTCTTAATAATCTATTCAGTCACATAGCTATAACTTTGAAAGACTAAGGACGTTTTTTTAATGGCAAAAAGTAGTAAACGAAAAGCTAAACAACGTGCCAAAAGAGTAGAAAAACGAGCTGAACGAAAAACTGCTTCTACCTCTATAAAACAAGAGTTTTTAAAACGGTTAAGTATTGAGCGCTTTAAGCGTCAGCAGGGTTACTCGCCTGAATATCTTAGCGATAATTAAAACTAAGTACCCAGTCAAACTTAGTTGAGACCTACTTTTAGTTCAGACCTACTTGCAGTGTTAAATCACAGAAATATGTAAGTCCTGTATGCAGCGTAATAAGCTGTTCTAATTCCCTAATTTAATTTTAGACTTGTACTTAACAATGCAATTTAGAATGTTTTGATGCAAACTAGGCTATACTAAATTTATGTCAGATATAAGTAAATGTACATCCTGTGGTGCTAAAAACCGTATTACTAGTTCGCCAGATGGTCAAGTACCTGTTTGTGGTAAATGTCAGACCTCGCTACCTTGGCTCATAAATTCAACAGATGCAGAATTCAAAAATGATATTGATAGTGATGTGCCTGTGTTAGTTGATTTTTGGGCGCCTTGGTGTGGACCTTGTCGAATGATCGCACCAACACTTGAAGAAGTTGCGGCTGAACAGGCAGGGAAATTAAAAATAGTAAAACTCAACACAGAAGACCATCAGCAGATTCCTTCGGAGTATCAGGTTCGGGGAATACCCATGTTGTTAGTAATTAAAAATAATGAAGTTGTTGAGACGATTATGGGAGCAGTGCCTAAGAATGAACTGATGAGTAAGCTCGAGCCCCACCTAACCTCATAACCAACTTATTCCCCTAAAAGATATTTAAGAACCTCATGGCCAAACTAAAACTCGACCTTCACGACATCTACAACAAAGGCTTGAAAATTGATGAAGCCCTAAACGACATCATTGACCAAGCTGTAGAAAAGAAAATAAAAACAGTTGAAATCATTCCAGGCAAAGGCTCTGGTCAACTCAAGAAAAAAGTAATCCGTTTTCTAGAACAAAAACATATCAAGCAGAAGTATCACCGCATCGATAAAGACAGTAAGAACTTTGGAAGATTATTTGTTTACTTCAAGTTTAAGTGATTAAAAAATATTCTTAATAGCAAATACCAGTCTCAATTAGCATTCATGCCCTACCTAAGCAAACTTATTATGCCTTTTACCCTTTACCAAGCAACTCCAAAAGACGCTAATACGATAGCCACACTTCAAGCCAAAAGCTGGCAAAGTGCCTACAAAAATAGCCTCTCAGCCGATTATTTAGATAATCATATCTTGGAAGATCGACAAAAAGTTTGGCAAAAGCGTTTCGAAATAGAAAATCCAAAGCAGTTTGTTTGTCTAGCCAAAGAACATGAATATGATAGTCATGCAGTAGGTTTCGTTTGTGTTTTCGCAGACTATGACCCAAACTTGGGCGCAATGCTAGATAATCTCCATGTAGATAGCGCCTTTCAAGGAAAAGGTTTGGGCAAGTCACTTATGCAACAAGCTGCCTTATGGCTTAGAGATTCTAAACAAGCAAATTCATCAAGTATGTTTTTATGGGTATTTGAAACAAATCACTCAGCGCGTAAACTTTATGAAAGTTTGGGTGGCATAAATCATGAAGTTTCAAATGAGTTAATGCCAGATGGAAATAGGGTTGCTGGCGTAAAATATGTCTGGAAAGATATTGACGTGCTATGCCGAATACTCCAGAACAATCCTTGACAATATTTTTTAAGCTACCTATACTCTTCTGACGATGTCTACGATTGAACCAGCAATACTTAATTTATCAAAACTACTAACTCGTGACCCACACGCAACCCGTGAATTGAGTCAAGAAGGTTCTTTTGCACCAAATCAGGATTTTTCAATTGAAGATTATCGCTTAGAGGGCCCACTAGATTGGTCAATTTCTATTTACCCAACAGGTGGCGATGATGAATTCTTGCTTACAGGCAATGTTCGTGGTCAAATCACCATGAAGTGTCGCCGTTGCCTTGAAGATGTCAAAGTAAAAAGTAATTCAAAGTTACTCTTCAGCACAACCTTCGACCCAAAATTGTCAGAGCCAGTTGGTCTAATTGAAGGTGATGACGATGATGTCTTGGTATTTAGTGAAACACAAGTTGACTTTAGTGACATCCTCACTCAAATATTTATGGTCGATTTACCTCTGACCGCAGTTTGTGAAAATCCCGACACTTGTAACGATTTAAGAAGCCTTATTGCAGATGATTCTGTCGAAATAGTAGAAGATGATTCCGAGAATCCCTTTGCAGCACTGAAAGATATTGAGTTAGAATCATAGTTCTTGGCAGCTTATTAGGTATAAACCTACTAGATTGCCCCATTTTTTAGGTCTTGCTACCTGATTGTCACTGTTGAATAGTTGATTAATACTGCAAACTATTAGAACTAGCACGTCTATTTTACTTATTTTTGATATTTCCAATTTTATAAGGAGTTTATAATGGCAAAGCATCCAGTACCAAAGAAGAAGCACTCAAAATCACGTCGTAACACACGTCGCGCACATGATGCACTAAGTGGTCCAACAATTGTAGATTGCCCAGAATGTGGCAATAAAAAAGTTCCTCATGCTGTATGTATGCAGTGCGGTGTCTATAAAGGACGCCAAATCATAGCAATTTCTGACTAGTTTTATTTCCATATAAACTCTAAAAAGTTAGAACTTCAACAGCCTATTTATATATAGGCTGTTTTTTTTATTGTCTATATTTTTGGACTCTGAATAGAACACAACTTATTCAGAGTTTTTAAATACAAATACAGCATAGACCTGATAAACTAATTTTATGGCACATTCTCCAATTATCGGTCTAACCACCTACGGTCGTAACGAAGTCAAAGTAGACTCAATCCACTATGACGAGTATTTTGCAATGCCCGCTCACTATGTTGACGCAGTCCGTCGTGCAGGCGGTACACCTATGCTCATTCCTCCTGGAGGCGATAATAGTGCGGAGCATTGGCAATCAATTTTAAAAGTAGTTGATGGCATCATTATTATTGGGGGTAGCGACATACACCCTAGTCGCTATGGTGGAAAGGTCAATCACCCTGACCTTACTAACCACGATCTAGAACGTGATGCTAGTGAATTAGCACTGACTGAAGTGCTTTTGAATGATTCACTACCTGTACTTGGCATTTGTCGAGGTATGCAAGTTGTGAATGTTGCACTTGGTGGCAGCTTGATTGAGCATATTCCAGATGTGCAAGAACAAGATATTCACCGAAATGACGAAGGAGGGTGGCAAGTACAAGGCTTGAGCGCAAATGCTGACTCTAAACTTGCAAAAACTATGCAAGCTACAGAAGTAAAGACTTATTCGGGGCATCATCAAGCTGTAAAAACTTTGGGTGATGGTTTAAAAATAACGGCGCAAGCATCTGATGGCATTGTTGAAGCGATTGAGCTTGAAGAACATCCTTGGTTTGTGGCTGTTCAGTGGCACCCTGAAATGTCTGCAGCTGAAGATGAAACTCAGCAACGCTTGTTTGATGAGTTAGTGGAAGAAGCTAGAAAAAGACAGCTTGTTTCATCATTTTGATGTTGTGTAATTATTTATCTCTACTATAAAAACACATACTTCAAACATTTACATATAGAATCTTGTTTTCACAACTATAGCTTTAGCTGTTTTCACTGTAGGTGTTAAAGTGTTAGACCATAAAAAAATAGCAAAGCAAAAATGCCTTGCTATGAACAATTTTTTAACTAATACCAATTCCGCTTCATTTTAATTCAGAGATACATTTTGACTTGAATATCTAGCTGTGATGCAGAATATGGTTGAGCCTCTGACGCTTCAAGCTGATTAAATTATTAACGATATTTTCGGACTTGTATAAGAAGCTTGAGTTAGATCAAGCTTAAGGTTGATTTGGTGGGGCAGGTAAAATACTGGTCAGGTACTCAACCGTTACACCCAAAGTTGCGGCAGCAGCTTCAATATTTGGTGGTGGACCACCAAGCGCAGCCATTAATACTTCTACACTCACGCCTAATAGTCCAGCAGCAGTTGTAAAGTCTGGGGTACCAGCAGTTGGAGGAGTAGTTGTTGGTGGGTTTCCAGTTGGTGGGTTTCCAGTTGGAGTTGGTGCGGTTCCGCTACCCGTAACTTCACCAACATAGCAGTTAGCAATATACGGTGCTGTTTCTGTAGTGTGATAATGCTGGATGCCTTCTGGATATTCTGGAGTAGGTCCAAAGTGACTGTTACAAGCATCTAAATCTGTAGGAGCTGAACCACTTACATCTTGTGGACCATAGATTGGAAAGCCATCTAGTAAGTAACCTACAATTTTAGAGTGTTCGCCAACTATATCTAAAGCATCTGAGATGCAATAGGGGATTCCATGATAGTGATACGTCAATCCTGTTGGTAACCCGTGACCATTACATGAATCAATAAAAGGTACACCATCAACGATTGTATTATCTTCAACCGCATAGACATCTGCATCTGCGCCACCTTCAAAGGCGTCAAAGAATACTGCGCCACTTACTGCCACGCCAATCACGCCCATAGGTGTTTCTGAGGGGGTAGCTGCCATTACTGGATTTAGTGGAATGCTAAATTCTGCATCGTAGGATTGAATATCTTCAGCTACAAAAAAGCCATCGTTACCTTTTCCAAGGTAGGCATCTAATACACCGTGGGATGGTATGCCATCACTTTTAAAGGTGAAGGTGTCTGTTTCGAAACTTAGGTTTACGTTGCTGCTCCATGCAGCGGATTTGATAGTTTCTTGTTGTGTTGTATTTGTGGTTGGATTGGTTATGGTTGGAGTAGTAGGCGTGGCTGTAGGGGTAGTGGTTGTAGGAGTAGTGGTTGTAGGAGTAGTGGTTGGTGGTGTCGGATTAGTAGTAGGTGTTGTTACAGGGTTAGGGGTGGTTGGGGTTTGCACTGGAAGTTCTATTTCAGTACAAGCGTTTAATAGCCCTACACTCATTACTATTGTTGTGACTAAAGGTAATAATAGGTTTTGCTTCATTGTATTCCTCGATATAGTTTAAATTTCATGGTCGGTTTTTTACGAGCTGTTGTGCGGCTCGAGCTGCCCCCTTGCATGATCTAAACCTACTGTAGGCAAAAGTTGTTTGGAACTTATTTGGACACCAAATACACATAAAAAAAGAGTAGAACATGTGCTGTTCTACTCTTTCTTATATAAACTACAAATCTTTTATCAACGATTCGGTGGAGCAGGCATAACAGCCATAAGTTGGTCAAGGCTTACTCCCAAAGTTATAGCAGCAGCTTCAAAGTTTGGTGGTGGACCACCTACTGCAGCCATTAATACTTCTTGACTCACACCTAATTGTTCAGCCGCAGCAGAAAAATCTGGACCACCTTGTTGTCCGCCCTGACCACCCATTGGAGGAGGGCCACCCTGACCACCCTGACCACCTTGACCACCTTGACTACCAGTACCATCTGGGCCACCTTGACCGCCACCACCAGTTGGACCAGGGCCACGATTATTAGATAATGTTACTTCGCCAACAAAGCAGTTTGCTATATACGGTGCAGCTTCTGTAGTGTGGTAGTGCTGTATACCTTCTGGATATTCTGGTGTTACGCCAAAGTGACTGTTACATGCATCTAAATCTGTTGGTATTTCACCGTTTACATCTTGTGGACCATAGATTGGAAAGCCATCAAGTAGGTAGCCAATTGCTTTTGAGTGCTCGCCAGCTGTATCTAATACATCTGTGATGCAATACGGAATTCCATGATAGTGATAAGTCATTCCATTCGGTAATCCATGACCATTACATGAATCAATAAAAGGTACACCATCAACAATAGTATTATCTTCGACAGCATAGACATCTGCATCTGCGCCACCTTCAAAGGCGTCAAAATATACTGCGCCACTTACTGCTACACCAATTACACCCATGTTTGTTTCTGTAGGTGAATCTGCAAGTACTGGGTTTAAAGGAATGCTAAATTCAGCATCGTAGGATTGAATATCTTCAGCTACAAAAAAGCCATCGTTACCTTTTCCAAGGTAGGCATCTAATACACCGTGGGATGGTATGCCATCACTTTTAAAGGTGAAGGTGTCTGTTTCGAAACTTAGGTTTACGTTGCTGCTCCATGCAGCGGATTTGATAGTTTCTTGTTGTGTTGTATTTGTGGTTGGATTGGTTATGGTTGGAGTAGTAGGCGTGGCTGTAGGGGTAGTGGTTGTAGGAGTAGTGGTTGTAGGAGTAGTGGTTGGTGGTGTCGGATTAGTAGTAGGTGTTGTTACAGGGTTAGGGGTGGTTGGGGTTTGCACTGGAAGTTCTATTTCAGTACAAGCGTTTAATAGCCCTACACTCATTACTATTGTTGTGACTAAAGGTAATAATAGGTTTTGCTTCATTGTATTCCTCGATATAGTTTAAATTTCATGGTCGGTTTTTTACGAGCTGTTGTGCGGCTCGAGCTGCCCCCTTGCATGATCTAAACCTACTGTAGGCAAAAGTTGTTTGGAACTTATTTGGACACCAAATACACATAAAAAAAGAGTAGAACATGTGCTGTTCTACTCTTTCTTATATAAACTACAAATCTTTTATCAACGATTCGGTGGAGCAGGCATAACAGCCATAAGTTGGTCAAGGCTTACTCCCAAAGTTATAGCAGCAGCTTCAAAGTTTGGTGGTGGACCACCTACTGCAGCCATTAATACTTCTTGACTCACACCTAATTGTTCAGCCGCAGCAGAAAAATCTGGACCACCTTGTTGTCCGCCCTGACCACCCATTGGAGGAGGGCCACCCTGACCACCCTGACCACCTTGACCACCTTGACTACCAGTACCATCTGGGCCACCTTGACCGCCACCACCAGTTGGACCAGGGCCACGATTATTAGATAATGTTACTTCGCCAACAAAGCAGTTTGCTATATACGGTGCAGCTTCTGTAGTGTGGTAGTGCTGTATACCTTCTGGATATTCTGGTGTTACGCCAAAGTGACTGTTACATGCATCTAAATCTGTTGGTATTTCACCGTTTACATCTTGTGGACCATAGATTGGAAAGCCATCAAGTAGGTAGCCAATTGCTTTTGAGTGCTCGCCAGCTGTATCTAATACATCTGTGATGCAATACGGAATTCCATGATAGTGATAAGTCATTCCATTCGGTAATCCATGACCATTACATGAATCAATAAAAGGTACACCATCAACAATAGTATTATCTTCGACAGCATAGACATCTGCATCTGCGCCACCTTCAAAGGCGTCAAAATATACTGCGCCACTTACTGCTACACCAATTACACCCATGTTTGTTTCTGTAGGTGAATCTGCAAGTACTGGGTTTAAAGGAATGCTAAATTCAGCATCGTAGGATTGAATATCTTCAGCTACAAAAAAGCCATCATTGCCTTTCCCAAGGTATGCATCTAGTACACCGTGTGATGGTAGTCCATCACTCTTAAATACAAATGAATCTTCTTCAAAACTTAGTTCTACGTTGCTACTCCATGCTACCGATTCGATTGCTGCTTCTTGTGTAGCATTGGTCGTATTCGTTTGCGCTGAACCTGAAAATATACCTAAAATGCTTAATAAAAGTACTACACTTAATGTTATTGGGGCTATAAATTTCTTTTTCATATCTGTCCTTAATTACTATTGATTTTATGCTCTGATCTACTTGGCTAAACGTAGGTTTGTATGAGCATGAAATAAATTTATCGCCTAATTGTTGGGAAGTTATTTGGTGGTGCTCTAACAACCTAACAACTTCCCAATAACTATCACCTATGCTTATAAATATGAGACTACTTAACTTATTGCTTTGCTCACTTCTATTTTTTGGAGGATTGGCGAGTTGTAAAAAGAATTCAAAAATAACCACTCAAGAAATTACAACACAGACCTCTACAGAAGCCTCAAGTAGTATCTTCAGTTTTGCGCCAACAGTTCGAGTTTCTAAAGATGCTATTAAACAAGAAGGTAGTATCGTTTTTATAGAAGAGCGTGGACAACCTGATTTTCGTCTTGCAAAATTTGATTTAGACACACAAGAATTAACGACGGTGTTTCAGATTCCTGAGGGTGGTTGGGCTTACCAATTGGATGCCAATGAAAACCAGCAACTAGTTATGTCTTACACAGAACCCTCAGAGGGAATTAACTTTGACCGCAGTGGTATTTATCTACTAGATACAACTAACGATGATCCTCAACCTGAGCTATTAGTTGGGTCAGATAAAGCCTTTGTTTATTATTATGATCCTGTATTTTCAGTAACAAATGACTTTGTCTACTATTTAGTATCTGATCCAGTGAAGACTAGTTTGCGTGTTGAGCGTATCAATATTCGCAGTAAGGCAATAGATATTATCGTTGAAAATGCCCTGTGGCCAAAAGTATCACCAGATGGTACGTCACTCGTTTATTTGGCTATTGATAGGGAAACACAGGAGCGTTCACTTATTAAAACTATGCTTGATGGTAGCAATGCTCACACCCTCATTGCAGAAAATCAGTTAGAGGACTTAGACTTGCCTTTCTTCTCGGCAGATGGTGCATGGGTCTATGTTTCTGTACCAGAAGAACAGACTGAGCAAAGTAGTATTTGGCAAAATTTATTAGGTATAGCCTATGCACATGGCAATCATGATGTACCTTCAAATTGGTGGCGGATTTCTATAAACGGGGGTGAAGCTGAACAAGTTACTACAGAAAGTGTCATTCACTACTTTGGTGATATATCCAGTAACAACACGTTTGCTTATACTGCTAGTAAAGGGTTTTATGTTTTTGATGGTATGAAAAGTACGTTATTCTTAAGCTCTAGAGCTATTCGTGCTTTTACTTGGTTAGAGTAGTCCCTCACTGTCATTCAACTGTTTTACTAAAAACTCTCCATCAATAGTATTATGTGTTTGAGCTAGCTTTTCAGCTTTACGAGAATTTCCTGAAACAATTGCATCAATTAGCAGGACATGTTCTTCATAAAGCTCTTTAAGATTTTTTCGATAACCTACCAAAGTATTCATATACAAACGTGTAATTGTTTCTAATTGTTTATATTGCTTGTTTAAGCGTTCATGCTTAGAAAGCTTGAATATTTCCAAATGTAAATTAAAGTCTGCATCGACAATGTTTTGCTGTTCTTTACTCTTGATAGCACCTTTCAATAAGGTAAGTGCTTCTTTTAAGTTGTCTTTACCTGCTGTAGAAATATTTGTCGCTGCCAAACTAGCTGCAAGTGCTTCCAAAGAATTTCTTAGAGTGTAAATCTCCCAAGCATCTTTTGCACTCAAAGGATGAATATAGTTCCCTTTATAAGGCTCGTAACTAATGATGCCTTCATGGACAAGTTGCTGAATAGAGGTGCGAACAGTAGCACGGCTCACACCAAAATGTTCAGATAAACCTTCTTCTGTGATTTTATCACCTGCTTTTAACTCACCAGATAAGATACTTTCTCGCAATAAATCTGCAGCTTGATGGCCTAAACCTCTTTTTAACATATAACGAGTGTAGCAAAGATTGTTAGATTGTTCAATTGTTGACAATCTAATGATTGGGTTTTATGATGCCATTACGCTAGTTCCGATTAGCAGTTCTATTACAACTTGTTTTTTTAGACTTGATACTAAATTATTACTTTCAGGAGAAATAATGTCACACTTAACAGATTTTAAAGTATTAACCTTTGACTGCTACGGAACCCTAATAGACTGGGAAAGTGGCATACTAGCAGGACTGCAACCACTGACAGATAAACTTTCAAATGGATTAAGCAATGACAACATTCTAGAAGCGCACGCACTCTATGAATCTAGTCAGCAGCTCCAAACACCTAGCATGCTTTACTCAGACATTCTTACGATTGTCTATAAGCGTTTAGCAGAAGCATGGCAAATTCGAGTATCTTGGGATGAATGTGCTGCTTATGGTCAAAGTGTAAAAAACTGGCCAGCTTTTCCAGACTCAGCCGATGCACTAGCTTATTTAAAAGAGCACTATAAACTTGTCATATTGTCAAACGTTGACCAAGCAAGCTTTGCTGCTAGCAATGCCAAGTTAAAAGTTGATTTTGATGCTGTTTATACAGCGCAAGACGTTGGTAGCTATAAACCTGCGGTTGCAAACTTTGAGTACATGCTTAAGAATTTAGATAGACTTGGTTATGGTAATAAAGATATTTTGCATACTGCTGAAAGTATGTTTCATGACCATCAACCTGCGAACCGTCATGGCTTAGCGAATTGCTGGATTTATAGACGATATGAAAAAGAGGGGTTTGGAGCAACTATGAATCCTGGGGATATGCCTAACTATGATTTTCAGTTTAAGAGTATGGCAGAGATGGTAGAAGCTCATCAAAACAAAATTTAGACTATAGCTATTATCGTTTTTTTACTAGCCCACAAACAAGCCAAGCTGATTTATAAGTAATTAATTATAAATAGCTATACTTTATCAATACCAAAGTCAGCTAAGTAAATCGGGTTTGTCTGTAATGAGTGTTTGACAACCCATTTCTAGTAACTCCCGACCTCGCTTAGGGTCATTAACAATAGCAACAGCAAACTCAACACCAGACTGGTAGTTTGTTTGGTTAGCCCTTGTCATGACGTCACTAATTGTATCGTTTTGTTGGCTGGGCCATTTATAGTAAGGCCTGTTTTAAACTGTCGCCCTATAGTGATCTTTCTATTTCAATTCAATTTTAAGAGGGGCATTTTTGCGATTTTGTCGTTGAATTGAATTACAAGAAGTGGCCATGCTAAAGATGGCCATAGTAGGTAGACCAGTTTGATACGTTTGAAACGCCAGAAAGAAGTTTTTGAAGCGTGGAAAAGAGACCCTTTTCCGACTAGGATGGATGTTGTAATGATCTCGCAAGGTCATTTTTTTAAAGGGGAACTGAGTTCAAAA
>JAULCF010062227.1:0-12697 GCA_032361265.1 Devaleraea mollis | reverse complement strand
AATGTTATGATTCATAAAATTGATAGGATTTAAAATAAATAACAAAAATTAGTAGTATTTCTTTTTTGTTAAGTGTTGAGTGACATATTGAGTGACACCTTCTTCTAGAGATATGAATTTATTATTGTAACCGGCATCGATTAATTTACTCATTTCTGCTTGGGTGTAATATTGATAGGTATCGCGGATGTCTTCTGGGGTGTCTATGAATTCTATGTCTGGTTGAAGGTCTAGGGATTTGAATACGGCATTGACAAGATCTAAGAAGGTTCTTGCTTTACCAGTACCGATATTGTAAAGACCATTTGGTGCATCTTGGGTCATCAAGAACTTACAGCTCGAAATTACATCTTCAATATGGATAAAATCTCTGCTTTGATGACCGTTTTCTACATCTTCTCGATGGGATCTGAATAGTCTCATCTTGCCAGTTTTTTCAATCTGGTTGTATGCGTGGAAAATAACTGAGGCCATTCTTCCTTTATGAAATTCATTGGGACCAAAAACATTGAAAAATTTCACACCGTACCATTTTGGTGGCTCAAGAAATTGGTCAAGTGCCCAGAGATCAAAAATCTGTTTGGAATCGCCGTAAGGATTGAGGGGTTTTAACTCTGGGACAATTTCATGATTGTCATCAAAGCCTTTACTACCATCGCCATAGGTTGCTGCACTAGATGCATACACAAGTGGAATTTCATTCAATGCACAGTAAGACCAGATGCTTTGGCTATACTGTATATTTAATCTGTGAAATAAATCGATATTTTGTTCGGCTGTGTCTGTGCGGGCACCGAGGTGGTAAACACATTCGATCGCTGGTTCATTGTCTTCTAGATAGTCAAAAAGCTTGTCTCTATTGACTTGCACACATCTCTCTTCAGAAGGTAGGTTTTTATTCTTTTCTTCAAAAGTAAATTTATCGACTAGTATGAGTCTTACCTCTGGGTCTTCTCTTAATAAATTATGAGCTAGACAAGAAGCAATAAAACCGGCAGCACCTGTGATTATAATCATGCTGTAAAGGTAATCAGCTTAAACTAATAGTAGTAGTAATACCATTAAATGTAAGATCATTCTGGAAGACTTGTATTGAGTGCTTTATGACCCATCACCTTGGACAAAAATTTCATAATAGACTTGCCGTCCTTATCATAACTTAAGTTCATTTTCAACTTACTATCATACACAGAAATATGCCCATCATTCTTATACATCGTCAAGAGATAGTATGGAATTACCCAGAGATAAGTTTCATGAATTGACTTAATCCCTACGATCACACCTTTGGGTCGCAACTCGATATTAGTGTAGGCAGTATCAACAGATTTGTTGATGAGCTCAAGAATTTGTTCTGATGCATCTTTAATAACCAACCTACCAGAACCAATTCCATTCATTTTGATTCTTTCCATTGTACTGAATGGCTTGCCAACCAAATCATCAATTGCTCTTTCAATTGATGCTTTATGATATGTAACATTATAGAGCAAGTTTTAGCTTTCTTTAAAAACCAATGAAATTGAATTGACACAGTGCCTTGTATTTTTATCAGTTAAACGTTCGCCAATAAAAACATGCCCAAGGTGGCCATCACATGAATTGCATACAATTTCAACACGTCGACCATCGGCATCAGGTACTCTCTTTACTGCACCTTTAACTTCATCATCAAAGGCTGGCCAACCACAACCAGAATCAAACTTACTGTCTGCTTCATATAGTTCAGCATCGCATTGCCTACAATGGTAAATGCCTTTCTCAAAGTGCTTATCATATTCTCCAGTAAACGCCCTTTCGGTGCCTTTATTGATAATTACTCTTTCTTCTTCTGAATTTAATGGCTTCATTAGTTTGATTTTATGAGTTCACTATACTTTTGTCTCAGCTTAATAACTTTTGGTTCGATCACAAATTTACAATATGGTTTAGATGAATTTAACTCGTAGTAATCATCGTGATAGGCTTCTGCAGGATAAAATATTTCTGGCGCACTTAATTCAGTCACAATTGGGTTATCCCAAAATGTTGAAGCAGGTCCATTTATATAATCTTCAATCTGAACTTTCTCATTATCGTCAGTGTAAAAGATGATACTTCTGTACTGTGTCCCTACATCATTACCTTGACGATTCAAGGTACTCGGATCGTGAAAAGAAAAGAAAACTTGCAATAAGGTTTCAAGTGAAATCACTTTAGAATTATAGTCGATTTTTAATACCTCGGCGTGGCCAGTTATGCCATAGCATACCTCTCTATATCCTGGATTTTTAACATGTCCACCAGCATATCCTGATTGAACCTTCGAAACACCTTTTAATTTATCAAAGACTGCTTCTAGGCACCAAAAACATCCTCCACCAAGAATGATAGATTTTTCCATACTTAATAGACAATTAAATGGATGGCATTGTTGCCTTAAACATCACTTTTAGCTTCAAATTACTTTTCAGAAGCCAAAAGAGCCTTCATTTTTTCAAAAATCTCGGTGTTTTCGTAGATTCCTTGAAAATTTTCAGACCCAGGGCCATAGGCAAACACTGGAACCATTGTACCACTGTGGTAAGTGGTTGTGAACGCAGCTTTTAGAGAGTCCATCGTTGACTTCGGTTGAATTGCAAGGCCACCAGTTTCATGATCTGCCGTGACAATAACTAAAGTATTTCCATCTTCTTTTGCAAACTGATAAGCCATATCGATAACCTTATCATATTCCAAAAACTCAGACACAACATACTCTAATAAGTTAGCGTGCCCACCCCAGTCAATTTGTGAACCTTCTATCATCACAAAAAATCCGTTGTCTCCTCCTTTATTATTAAGGTAGTCAATAGCAAGGTCGCTGGCTGGGATTAAATAATCTCTTCCACCTGAAACTGGAATTGGATCTGCGTCTGCCGTTAGGTATCCGAATTTTTTATCCAAATCTGGTGTGATTTCATCAATTTCTATTTCTGCGAAATGAGAAATCGCATATCCTTCTTTCTCAAGTTCAACCAACAAATTTCTTTCATCATCTCTTCTATCGAAAAACTTTTTTCCTCCTCCTATAAACAAGTCTACTCCAGAGCCAAGCATATCGGTCGCAATTTCTTCATAGTTTTTTCTAAACTTATTGCTGGAAAAAAAACAAGCTGGCGTTGCATGTACAATAGTAGATGTTGCAACTAGTCCAGTTGCCATATTATGATCTTGTGCATATTTTAATATTGACTTCACAGGCATTGTATCTCTATCTACACCGATTGCACTGTTATATGTTTTTACTCCACAAGCAAATGCTGTTGCTGACGCTGCAGAATCTGTCACTAGCTTATCATCGGCGTGCGTTTTCTGAAGTCCGATGTGCTTGAAATTTTCAAGGGCAGTTTTATTTCCATTAGAATACATTCCTGCTGTAATCTGCGTTAGTCCCATGCCATCACCAATCAATAGTATAATGTTCTTTGGTTTATCATTTTGCATAGCTCCAACAACATGATTCTCTACAGTCTGAATTACTTCTTCCCCTGGTTTAGAATTCTTTGGAGAATCAACTATTGGAGTTGAAGGTGGTAAAGGCTGCACCATTTTCTGCTTTGTATCGCAACTTAAAAATGAGAGCGTCAGGCATATTATCAAAAGGTATTTCATCGTCTTAATTTATGGTATAACATTTACCAGGTAAAGACCTGATAATTCCTCTAAATTCCAAACTTAACAATAAAGGAGATAAAGAGGAAATTGGGAGGTTTAATTCGTGATGAATTTTATCTAAATGAAGGCCCTTACTACTTGTTAATAGATTTACGACCGATTGCTCATTAGGCTCCAAAGTTACGAGTGGAAGAGACATTTGGACTTCCTTAGGCTTATGCCAACCCATAATATAGGCTATATCATCAGCTGATTCAATGAGATGTGCTTGGTTCTGCTTGATCAATTTATTGCAACCAACTGACATTTTATCGTCTACCTTTCCAGGAAAGGCAAACACATCTTTGTTGTATTGATTTGCCAGGTCAGCAGTGATCATAGATCCACCGACTCTACCAGACTCAATCACGATGACCGCATCCGACAAAGCAGCAATAATTCTATTACGCATGGGAAAGTGTTCTCGATCTGGCAATGAATGAAAACCAAACTCTGTCATCAATCCACCGTCTTTCAACATTTTTCTCGCTAGGCTTCTATTGGCTGCTGGATATATTTTTTCGAATCCTCCACCCATTATTCCATAAGTAGGAATACCATGGTCAATTGCGGCTTGATGTCCATGTGCATCAATTCCATGTGCAAGCCCACTCACGATGATGGGATTAAATGCCTTCAGGCTTTCGACAAGTTTGTCAACCATCTTTTTGCCATACACACTCGGACTGCGCGTACCAATAATCGCAATTGTTTTCTTCTGGTTGAAGTGATTATTCCCTTGATGATACAAAACCAGTGGGGCATCGGGACAATGTTTTAATCTATTGGGAAAGTCATGGTCTTGGTAGAATAATATATCTATTCCATGTTTCAGACAATTGTTTAATTCTATTTCCGCTTGCGCAAATACTTGTTTGTCTTTTCTTAATAAACTATGTATATCCTTCCTTAATCCAGACACTTCCGCCAAAGCATTTTTGTCAGCTTGGAAAATCGAGTAGGCAGAATCAAAATGATCGAGCAATAATTTTGCAGTCACCGGTCCTACTCCATCAACTTTTGTCAATGCGATCTGATAAACTTCCTTGTGATAATTCATTACCTATACTTTTGGGCTTCCTGTGAATTTCCGACGGCCGTATAGATGTCAAACAAGGCCTTTTTGATTTTTGGATCACCGCTATTGAGGCTATAACCTAGCTTCAAGTAGTGGACTGCCCACTGGGAATTTCTCTTGGTTAAGTATAATCGATTGTAACCTAGGTCGTGGTAGAATTCTAATAACTTAGCTGGATCTCTACTACCATTCAGGTATTCACAATATTGAGTTAAGAATCCGATTTGTGGTTGGACTGATCCAACTTCTCTGAATGTTTGTAGTAATGCATCAAGGTCACCATTCAATTTAAATAACTCAGCTTCAATACCAGCTTTCATCAAGTTACCATTGTTGTAGGTTGGATGAACATTTAATGCACGATCAGCATATATTTCTGCTTCATTAAGTAGTCGTAATTTTTCTTCTCTATCTTCTGTGACATTAAACTCTTCAAACAAGGCTGTTGCCATAAATGAATTGGCTCTTGCACTGTTCAATGAAACTTTTACTGCCGCTTGGTTTAAGCTCAATGCACTTTCCCAAGCTGGTACTCGAGTAAAAGTTTTAATTCCATATAGCAATACAATTGCTGCAGCAACTCCATAGATGATTTTAGGATTCCATTTATCAGAGGCTTTCATTAATAAGTATGCCATAATCATACACATACCCATAGAAGAAATGAAAATAAATCTTTCATTCATAAAGGTACCTACGCCAACAACAACATTGGACACGATCGAAATGGTTATGATGTAAAACCAAATACCAAAACTTATGACCTTATGTTTTTTGAAAGCAAGAACGCTATATATAGCTAAAGCTAAGTGCATGACAATCGCCATCACAACTTTCCAGTGTCCAAAACCAACTTTAGGAATATGGTAAGGATAATAATCGTGAGTTAATGGATGCGGTACAAAGCTTAGCCTTAGGTACTCATACATCGTGTAACTTATCGATCCAAATGTTTCTGTCTGTGTCATACCGTGAAATGGATTGTTCATAATATCGGTAATTGGCTTACCGTCTACTATATATCCGATTATTTTCATCCTGGTAAACAAATAAATTGCTGTTAGCACCAAAAGAGTGACTGTAGCAATGACATTATGTTTCATTTTTCCCTTCTTAAACATCCACAAAGCAAGTGGAATGACTGCCAAGAAAGTGATGACATTTTCTTTAGATAAAACACCAAGTATATAAAATATACTCGCAAAAACCAGATGCATGATTGAATCCTTCTTTGCATACTTGATACAGGATCGCATGGTTAAGAGGGCAAAGATCATAGCCATGATTTCATCACGACCTTTTATATTGGCAATAGCCTCCGTATGGACTGGATGAACCAGGTAAATAATGGCGGTCAGAAATGCGATACTCCACCACCACTTTTGGTGTTTAAGATCCGAGCTACTTCCTCCAGTGAGTTGAGTCATGACTAAAAAAACCAACCAAACACATATCCCATATAGAAAAATATTTATCCCATGAGAAACTGATGGTGTTAATCCTACGAGTTGATGTTCGATTGCAAAAGTGACAAGGGACAAGGGACGGTATCTCCCCCCTTCTACTAGATTTTTTTGCTCGCCAAAGTATCCTTGAAAGGTTTCCTTGGTCATGATGTCTTTGATTCCAGCAAAGCCGCTTTTAGTGAAGCTATTTTCCGAGAAAACGATTTTATCGTCTAGTACATATCCGTAAGGAAGGCATTGGTAGTATAAAACAAAGGCTAAACCGATAAATACAAGCGGCAACCAAAAAGGAGCCTTTATTGTGGGTTTAGAGATAGCCGCAGTCGGTTTTGTTGCCGTGAGCGTTTCATCAACTTTATTATCCTTTTTGTAGTTCTTTTTCTTTTTAGCGCTCATAAACCTGGGTTTTCAACTTTCGAAAGGCTTTGAGAAATACCTTAGCCCTCGATTAGCATTGGGTGATCTTAAATCACTTCAGTACAAATATTTAAATTTTTATAATATTTTTACGTTTAATCTACAAAAGCTTATGCGATTTAGCCTTATAATATTGATAGTTGGACTTGGACAGAGTCTTTATGGACAGTTTAATATTGCTGTAGGCTATAATATCAGTTACACTCCTGCCGAGCAAATCAATAATCTAGTCTCTATTTATAATGACTCTTTGGAAGCAGAGTCCTTTTTTGGACGGTCAATGCCTGATTTGCATTACCTGCATGGTCTTACTATTGGTGCACGATGGAAATATGAGCGGTATTCTATTGAGTTAAGCTGGGAAAATATGAATAGAACAAGAGAGGCCATTGGAGAAAACCCCCTTGATGTACTAATTCGCAAAACTATATACTACAACATCAACAATTACACTGCTGGATTAGAGTCTAATTTTGGCAATTTTGGCCTTGGTCTTGCTATAGGATTAAGAAATTTTCAAATTAAAGAAGAACTTGCTTCTACTGGTGAAAGAGAGTCTTTTCTGACAGATAGGCAATACTTTCTAAAACCAAGTTTTAGTATCAATCTAATAGGTGGAGATAAAATAGGCTTAACCATAAGACCTTACCTACAGATACCTTTTAATGAAATTGAACTAAATGCATTAGCCAATGAACTTTCGGTAGAGGCTGACCCAAAACCTGAAGCATTGTGGATGGGAGGAGTGAGCTTTATCTTTTATAATGGGAATCAATAATCTATTCCTCATATTATTGAAGCATTCAGTAGATAGTACCAAGTATTAAAATCTGCTTAGCCAGCAAACAGGTATTATTATGTCTAAAATATGTCTGTTATCTGGCAGTTCGTGAGTAAAATACACTAAGTAAATGTTAAAGTTTTATAGTCAATAACATATAATTGATTTTTATAATGTATTCCAATTTTAGACATCCTCGAATTGCTACTTGGATAAGACAAAAAATAGACAAACCTTAGATTGAAATTTAAAAATATGCAGAATTATATTTTGTTAATAATTCATTAATAAGGATTTTATGAATTATAATTAGGCACAAAAGATATTTGCAAACTATTGTTTTGTAATATTTAAGGGTGCATCTTTGTGTTCACAAACAATAATTACAAAGAAATATTAAAATTAGAGACTATGTTTAAGAGAAAATTCAAAAGAACATTTACAGTTCCTGCACCAGCAGCACCTATATCAAGAACAATGTAATCAATACCTTTTACAGGTAATTACAAGCAAAATAAATGAGCTTCCTGCAACCGCAGGAAGCTTTTTTTATTTTAGATGTTTAGATTATAAAAAAGATGTGGTTTCCACTCTTATTCTAACTCTACCAAAATACCTGAATCGTCATAGAAATAACTTAGTAAGGCTTTGAGTTCTTCGGGTAGTTTTATTGACTTCTTCTGAGTTTTCACAATACGAGGTCTATATTCCCCTGATTTTTGATCAACTAGAATCCTATATGGGGGTATCTTTTCAACTGCTAGATATTCCTTCACTTTGGAGACTTCTCTAAGCTCAAACAAGTGGTAGTCCATAAGTTCTTCCTGTTTGCCTTCAAGATCAAATACATGCTTAAATATCGGAAGATAGTTTTCATAGAACGGCAGCCAACTAGTCAGCTGCTGAAGAGAGAACAATAAATTATTTTCTTTCTGATCTTCACTGATGGTTTTAACGCCAATCATTCTATGACTCCCAAGGAAGTATTGTTTTTGAATGGTGTAATCTTCCCAAGAGGAAGCCAACTCGTTTCGATGTCCGATACCTGGCAAATGAATTGGGCGTCCAGAATTCTTTTCCAGGATAACAGGATAATCCTTTCCAGTAAAAGCCGTAAACTCACCAGAAATAAAAGTTATACCTTCTATAATCAATTCATCAAAGAAATTAATCTCACTCAAATAGTTTCCAGCAAAAACAGATGGAGTCTTACGATCATCTATCTCTTTTAATTCAATAGGCAAGACAAAGAATGACAATAAGGGCTGGTTGATATCTATAACTCGTCTATTATTCCCTCCTAGTGTTTCAATAAAAACATTCATCAAGGTTTTATTCCCTATCGGCATAGCACTTCCGTAAACCTCAGAAATTTTTTCACCTTCAGCCTCGGCTAAGCAAATCTCTTCAAATCCATGTCGTATATCCAAGGCCAACTTGTTTCCATTGGTATCTATGGCATTGATTAATTTATCTGCACTATTGTAAATGATTTCAGATACCTCCAGTTCATCTCTTCCAAACTTTAAGATTCTACAAGTCTTCTTTGAAAATAACTTTCTTTGTCCGTCGATAATAGCAAAGCCATAATATTTATGTAACTCACCAGCATCCTCTACACTTTCTGGTCGAATACTTCCATCGTCTAATTTAAATATTGAACCACTATTTTCTTGAATCACAAATTTCTCAGTTGGCGTCGCAACATTAAATAATTTTGTTTTACCTATTCTTACAGATTCTACATTTATTTCTGATAAATTTTTGTCACCCAAAGAAGGCAGATTAAACGCTTGATTTTTATTAAGGTCAAAGTAAAATGACTTTGATCCATCGCTAACTCTAATGAGCTCGGAATCTTCAAAGCTAACATGCTTTTGAGATTCAATTTGCAATGGTTTTCCTTGGTACATTAAAAACTTATCACTACCTCCTTCGACTGCATAAGATTTTTTATCAGTCTTGAATACATCTACACGTTTTTGACCGTATTGAAAAGTCCCTCCATGCTCGATAATCTTTTTATCATTAAACATGTAAGGCACAAGAGTGAACTCATTAATAAATGCCGATTGCTCTAAGCCAAGTTTTACTTCTTGAACAACATCATTGCCTTTGAATGCTACATTTGCCTTACCTAAACCAGTGATTTTCTCGCCAAAATATTTTACAATATTTAAGTCTAAATCTAAGACCAATTTCCCAAGTTGAATTAATTGCTTGTTCTCACTGATAAATAATTCTTGATCTTTAAAGGAAAGTGATTGCTTGCTCTTTTTAGTAACCAACGAAGTCAATATATCTTCTTTAACAAACACATTTTCCTTCATTCTAAATCCCTCAATGTCATACCAGAAACCTTGTGCATCTTTACGATAAAAACTACTTGACAAGGTATCAAAGAAGGCATCTTCCCATTGAGCAGAGTCTTCCACTATTTGATTTTGTTCATTGACCAAATACTGTTTTGTTTGGGTATGAAACAAAAACATCGCTCCACTATGAGCGACATGAACATTTTTTACTTCTTCCTCATTGATAATATGGACTTCAGCTTTCTCAGGCATAGAGGACAACTTCAACGCAAGGCATTTTTTCTGAGCATCTTGAACAACGACAATGTCATTCAGCACATAGTAATTCTCGCAAACAATTCCGGCTATGTTTTTACCAACAATATCTAATGCTAAAATTTCTCCTTGATTGTCTGCCATACTATTTAGTTAATCCTAATTTTTGTTTTTTCTTCCTCCACTTAAAAGTTTTCCGTTGTGCTTTATAAGTTTGTGTCATAATTCTGACAAACTTATTCACTCCTTCATCAAAATCAGTTGTTTCAACAAAATTCTCCGCACCGAAAATATCGGACATAAGGTCAAGGTTTACATCATCTTCTGACTTAATAAATATACCTTTAATTTCCACATCTCCATCTTGTCTTTTTGAATCAATAAATTTGCTCAGCTTATCAATATCTGTAATCCCCAATGATGGTTCTCCATCAGTAATAACAAACATAGAGCTTACAATATTTGCTAATGGATTGGCTTCTTGATATTCCTTGACAAATTTTTTCATCTTACTGTGTGATCGGTCCACACCTTCTGATATGTTTGTCCCGCCAAGTCCAAAAAAAGTCACTTTTTCATTATTAATTTGAGAAATCTTCCTCATTATCTGAAACAATACTTTCCTACTAGTAAATGAATCAGAGAAGTTTGCGACCTCGATAAAGCTATTACTAAACATATGAAATGAATCAAATGATTTTCGATCTTCTAAGCCAAGAACAAGAAGGAAAAGCATTTTAAAAAGATTTCTCATTCTATCGTGTTCCATAGATCCAGAGTAATCAAGACAAAAAGTGTTGATTTGTATTGCATCTCCTCTTTCTGTGTGAGATTCCATGACTCTCATTACATCTGCACGAATCCATTTTTCTTGATCGTACAAAGTATCAGCATCAAACTCTACTCCATCACTAGAATGTCTATAGTCACTAAATTTCACTTTTCTTCTGATTGGTAAGGCGGTCTGAAAAGCCTGCTTTACATAACTTATGTATGGTTTTACTTCGTTCTCAATAGCCAACATTTCTTCAAGCCAGATTACTTTACTCCTTTTTGTTAGACGTGATTCGAAGATTCCAAATTCACGCATACGACTTTCATAAAATTTTTCCTTGTTACTAATCTTACGCTTCAATCTACTTAACTCAAAATCCCAAAATTTATGGAATTTCTCATGAGAGAAAACAGGTTTATGTTTATCAATATATGCGTTGATTTCGTCAAGAGAAAAGAGTCCACTAATTGCCACAAGGTGTTTTTTAAGCTCTTCTTCCTCTTTCGCCTTAGCTATCTTTTTATGTTTATAAATATTTCTAAAATTCTTAGCTTCATCGTCAGAAAAAAGATTCCATCGCGGGAAAATTTTTTCACCCTCACGATTCCAAAATATAATAGGAGCAGAAAAAAGATTAAAAAGATTGAGGAGATAATCTCTAGATCGGCTTTGCGCAACTTGGTTTGCTTGCTCAAGCTTCTGATTTGATGAATTTTGTTCAATCTCGTTCCGCAACTTAAGTCTTTCATTTGAGTCTATGTCAAACCAATATTGAACATTGCTTGGATAATAATGGTCTCGCAATCGAGTATAAGCAGGCAGTTCTTCATCGTGTTCTTTAAACTCACCCGCTGGTCTTTGTTTTTTACTGAACACTTTATCTTTTATGACTCCAGATACATTATATATACTACTAGGACCATACTTCATTTGTGTAAATAAATTTAGGTCACCATAAACTTTAATTTTAGATTGATCATCAAGTATTTCTTGAATAAAAAATCTATCTACGTCTCCAGTAAAAACAGAAACAAAGTCACGCTTTATTGTTTTTTGGATCTGAGAAATCTGTTCAGCACTCGATACGTTATCGACAACACTTATTATATTCCCATCATCTTCTTTCTCTTCCAGATTTTCACCAAAAATCTTTTCAAAATCTCCTCTATGTTTTTTGAAAAATTCTTCAATTTCAATAGAAGCCTTAGAATACATTCGTAGGGTGTGCCATTGTTTATCTGTCTCAGAAACCATCGCTTCACACTGGTTAACGAGTAATATTGTAATCTTCTCTGAAGGCAATCTTTGATGAAAATCCTCTAAGTCTATGAGTTGTGTAAACCAATTATATATCTCTTGATACTGACTATAAGATTCTTTTTTTAGCTTGCGCAAAAATTTAGTATAGTAAATAAGATAAAACCAAATCGCATGTGGTACTTTATCTTCATTATCAGTAAGCTCACTTAAATTTTCTTGCAGGTCTGCAAAAAATCCTTTGTAATCAAAATGTTTTATAAGTAAGTGATAAAAATTAAGGTGTGACCTCAGAACTATAGGATCAACCTTATAAATATCCTTCAAGGGTATGTAGAATCCAGCCAACCTTAAATCTTCAAAAAGTTTATCCCAATACTCTGACACTATTTTGGCATTGGATTGAAAAGCTTTACTAAGCTGACTGTTTGCCTGCCTATTAAGAATTTTTGATTTCGCTTTTAATTTTACTTCTTCCGTACTCCCTTCATCATGATTGATTTCAATAGACAAGCCCCAATGGTAGTTTTGCATGGCTTTAGGGTTGAATTCAATTATATCCACTCCCTTTCCATTGAATTCCTGTAAAATCTTATTCCATTTCTGGATCGTTTCTGACCGAAAACCCAAAGTTCTCATCCCAAAATTCAAATCTGTATCTATGGAAGCCTTATTCAT